>JAKUCV010006540.1:0-21240 GCA_028386065.3 Turnera subulata
TCTAACTATGTGTTAGATGATAAATAAAATCAAGTGCTTTCAATCATATTTAAGATAATTATTTGATAATTATCTTATTCATGAAAAATAACTTTAAAGATTGAGATTCTTTAATAAATTTTTCATTGCTGGTTTTTTATTTAAGAATGAACTATGTGTTATTCTTAAATGAAAAATAATTGTTTTTGATAATGTTGGACAATTATATGTTAATTATCTATTTCAAAAGCATTTTATTAAAGAATGAGCTTCTTTAATAAATTATTAATTGCTAAATTTTTATTTTTGGATTTAACTATGTGTTATCTCCTTTAATAAAAATTATGTGCACTTAATAATGCTAGATAATTATAAGTTAATTATCTATCTCTCACTTAAGGGAAAAACTGGGTTTTTATTCCTAGTGGTAGTTTAAATTGCTTTATACTGTTGAATATTATGCAATAGTTAATTATTCTTTTAAGCATGAATGATGATGCACTTTGATGGGTTTTCGATTTCATGCTTGGAAGTATGCTAGCTATTTATTTTATTTAATTGTATAAAGTATGAATTATTCTTGCATATATGATGTGGCATCCTTTGTGGAATTATGTGATTTTATTTGATTCTAAGACAATGTATTATAGTTTATTATTGACTGTTGTAGGAAATAATATCATCGTTAAACCTCATGCGTTGAGAAATTTTTATGATGGTGTTTGTAATGTTTTGAATGCATGAAAATCCATTATGTTGGATTAATGTGATATTTTGTGCTCTGAAAACCATAAAGGGTAAGCCTGTAAAAGGTAGAGAGAAACCTCTAGCTTGTGAGCAAGAGAGAGTAATTCTTTCCTACACTATGTGTGTGGCAGTTAGAATCCAAAGGTTTTTGTAACTTTGAACTATCTTTTAAATTAAGTTTGGTGGTGTGTCCTTAACCAACCTTTGACAGTGGTAAATCATAATTGTCACTTACTTGGTAAGGAACAAGCATGTTCCAACTGTCATTAATTTTTACCACTACTTCTTCTGACAATGTTGTTTGTCATTTTGAGTAAGATGTGGGACACCTGTGGGTGCCCAATAAGACTACTCAAAGAAGTGCCTTTGTGGCTTAAAATACTTATATTGGTAATGGTACCAATTGCTAAGTATATGTCATTTCGACAAAAGTGGTAAAAATCATAGAAGGCTCGAAATAAATTTTAATCCAGATGGGAGGAACAAGGTAAAGCTGAGTGCTTTAATTGTGGATAATAAATGTATTTAGGTGCTTTGGGCATCACTTTTAAGAAGGTATGTCTTTCTTAAAATATTGACAGTTTGGTACTGTTTGTTACTTGAATCAATCATCAATTGGATAGTTGATTCAGTATCCACAAATTGTGTAATAGATGATCCAGGATCATTTATATACAATTGTCAAATGTCGGTTGAATCAAAGTAAGTTCATGTAGGAACTGACTCTCAGGAGAAAGTTAAAGGATTAGACTGATTGTGTAAGGGTCAAAATCCTAAATCTACATGATATATACTATGTTCATTGGACTTGACAAAACCTTTTGTCTAGTGGGAGCAAATTGGATTACAATGAATTTGTTTCATTAAATCCAATACCTCGAAAAGTGGTCACAGTATGGAACCGAGACGACACTTTAGATCGATGGTACTGATCAAGAGTACCAAAAGGCTCTCATAGTGTAACCTCTTTTGTAGATGGGAACCTAAAACTATTGTTTCTTGTAAGACTAAGATGAATGGATTAAGACAACGTGAGTTGTATTTCATGCAATCAAAACAAATTTGAGTGTTGGTAAAATATATGAGGCTGTTGGGAACAAATGGGTTCTCAAAATTTTATGCTATGTGCTGATGAGCCGATGGATGTTTTTGATCTCGTATTACATCAAGTGGATGTAAGAACTATCTTTCCTTAGTGGAAAATTAGAAGAAATTTACATGCAATAAACTGTGGGTTTTTGTTGTAAAAGGGCAAGGATATTTAGTGTATTGCCTATTTAGGTCTATTTGTGGACTCTATAATTCTTCTAAATAATGGTTCTTAAGGTTTTGTGTAACCAAAGACATCTTCATTTTTGTAATGATAGATGATGACCATTATATCGGGATGAACTAGTCATAAGTGACTCTATTACCTTACGTCCACGTCACGTTGTTGGCTGAAAATTATAAGAATTTCCTTGTATCTACGTCCTTCATTTTTTGAAATGTAGGACATGGAAGGAGAATTGCATACACTTTGAGGGTTATGATCCTTATAATTTTGTATGCATGACTATAAGCCTATAGATATATTTATTGCCGAGGGCAATAACCTGAGCCAACAACAGTGTTATCAAACTCAAATAGTGCTTGGCAAATATGCCTTATTCTAATGTCATGAGAATCCAATATGTACTATGTTGTATGCAAGACAAGATATTTGTTATCTTGTTGAGATGGTAACTAGTTACCGACTCAATCTTGGATATGACAATTAGAAGACAGTCAAGGAAATACCTTGGTATTTAAGAGTATGGTAAACTATATTATAAGCTTTCATGAGATAAGTTTTGCTTCAAAGCTTATATACATGTTGACTATAGTGGTGATTTTGGACTATGTGTAGTCTTACCATCTTATCTAATATGGTCTTGTCAATGATAGGAATTGAATTTATAATTCTATCATTTGTAGTACAAAGCTGTATGGCTAAAAGAGTTTAGCCATTAGGGATAATGTATGAGGCATAGTTCCCTATTAATTATCTACTGTGATAATCACACAGTGATATTCCTGTGGGAGGAATTGGTGGTACTAAGACAAGACAAAACACATTGATTTTTCACATAAGGAAGTGAATATAAAGTATATTCCTACTGGTGATGTGCAGGTACACAGTCACCGAACCTTTTTTGGAAAGACTCATTTGTTGGTCAAATGGAGCAGATAGGTTTAGTTGGAATTAAATACAATAATTTCTATCATTGTTCTTTCCCTTAACTTTATATTCACGATAAATCTCTGGATTTATACAATGCCGGTTTGTGTAAACGTTCAAATATACAGAATACATGTGTGGATATATGCTAGGTGCATATGAAGGGGTGAGAGGCTTAATGCCAAGCTCATCAAAAGATATGTCTAACAGACAGGTTAGCTCTCTCACACGAGTAACCATCTCTATGACTTGGTGGGTTATAGGGGTAAGACAATTTTAAGTCAAGAATAAGTTGAGTACTTATTCTGTAAGAGCCTGACTTAAAACATATTGTCGCCTTGATATTGTTCAAGAAGAGGTCAGTCATGATTGACCGAAGATAAAATAAAGTAATGTTTTATCCTGTTTGTTCAAAGGCTAGGTAGGGTTCTGTTGGAAAACGGTAGAGTGGTGGACCCAAGTTAAACACTAGGTGTGTTTGAACTATTACCTACACAGTATTATTAATGACATATGCTCCACTGAGGGATGGAGAAAATACTGTGGCACATGAATTCATACCATGTGTGCTTTGTGACCGATTAAGGAGTAGGAAATATGATCTCATTTCCTTACTGTATGTGAGCCTTGAGAAATTTTTAATAATTTCTCGCAAGCGCCCTTAGGGACCTTTTACTACTACTTGAAACCTTAGCCTGGTGTTGCTATCTTGGCTGTATTCTGAATGTCCATGAGTGATTCGGTCTAATCGGGGTATGTCAGAAAAGCAGCTGAGTTAAGATGTAGAGTTTTGAGTAAAAGGGAAGATCATTGAGTGTTGCATTTTCTTTTTGTGTTCACAATATGGGCCCACTTATGTTTTTTTAGTAAAACATAATTGTGAATACATATGGAGAATTGAGATCTATGTTTCTTTTAAATGCAACTAAATGTATCTGGGGAGCTTACATACTTACTTTACCTGAACTATTGTATATTCTTAACAGATTTACAATATAGTTCTTTACTTGAGCTATTGTATACTCTTAACAGATGTACAATAAAGAGCTCTTACTAGTATGTTGGTCGCACGACCTATTTGCCCGTATGAAGTGGTTAAAGAGATTGATGATTTTGTTCATCATGTGCGAGTGGGAGATGAAGGATTTTATTCATGGGTCCGCCCATGATGAGTTAGTGGGCTAAAGCCCAAGTCTATCCCTAATATTGTGTTATTAGGAAAATCCTGAGTTGGGGATTTTATATGTGATATATAACTACCCACACTGATAGAGATGAGAACGTGGGATTTTGTATTCAGTATACAGATAACAGAAAGATTGAGTTTTCTGGTTCTCTTTTTCTCTCCCAAAATATCTCTTCTCCAGTTTTAGGGTTCTTAGGTTGTGGTATGTGGATTATTTCCTTGTGATTTACTTCCCGACCATCATCCATACATCGATGATGAAGACGATGCAGATGATCCAGAGGAACAACTGATCTAGAGATTCCATGGGCTCCAACCTAATAGAAACAGATAAGTTCTTCTTTCTACTCAATTAATTCTTCTGTTGTGTATATAGGTTATTTATATGTTGAACATGCCTATAATTCCCAACACTAGCAATTGCTATTAAGACTTAAGCCCTCTATCTCTAACGAGAGCTTAAGGTCTAAGGCTCCCTTCAACGAGTCTACTTATAATAGGGAAATATAAGAAGCGAGGTAAGGGAAAGGATACACTTCCCCAACCTCACTTCTCCCTACAACATTCCAACTATCCCCGTGTGACTCTATCCTTAGCTAAACAGATTCATAACAACTTGGTAGCGGAGCCTAGCATGGGCGATAACATGGAATCTCGAATCTAATCAATTAAGGCAATACAGACAGAAACCTTAGAGAAGATTCGCAACATTTCCTTGTTGATCAAAGAATTGTTGTTAGCTCGGAATTCACAATCACAGATTCCCAATACATCGGTAAGTGATAACCAAAATCCACCCGCTACGCCCATTCCGCCAGTAGGCAATCGCAAAACATCAGACAACTACTCTAACACCGTCCCTAGGTTTGCAAAACTGGACTTCTCTACTTTCAGTGGCAAGGAAGATCCTCTGGAGTGGCTCTTGAGATGTGACCAATTCTTTTAGAATCAACACACCAGCGAGGAAGATAAGGTGGGATTAACAACCTTCCACCTATTTGGAGTAGCTCAGAAATAGTATGGCCAACTGAAATATGAGAAGGGCTTGCTGCAATGGACAAAATTTCAGAAAGAGTGCTTGTTGTGCTTTGGGCCAAAGATGGGAAATAATCCTATTGGAGATTTGTGAAGCCTGCGTCAGACGGATTCAGTGGATGCATATGAATGCGAGTTCCAAGAAAAAATGGCTCTCACAGGTAAAACAATTCCATCTCACCTACATGTGGGATTGTATGTTGCTGAACTTGAAGAGTTGATCAAGGTGGATGTGGAGTTGCAAAGGCCACTGAATCTAGCAACAACGGGATAATCACACTACGAGTCCTATAACTTATAGCGAAAACTCGTTTAAGTCCTAAAATGAAAAAACAACTCATTCGAGTCCTATAACATTTGAAAAGTATATTAAATGAGTCTTCGTCCAAGTTACCGTGTTATCTTTCCGAACTTTTAGTCCCTATATGTTTATACAATATTATTCTAGTCCCTATATTTCTCTAAAATATTCGTTATGATCCCTTATAAAATAATAAAAAAATGAGAAAGGAAAGAATCGAATTATAGTTGTTTAAATAAAAAATGATATAGCATCTCATCACACTATTTTTTTCATGTGGAATATAATACCACTTCATATATTAGCATTTAGGGTTTATAAATTTAAAATATAATGTGAAGTAGTAAGCCGAAAATATTAAATGCTAAAGTTCCTCAATTTTATATCCTAAACCTCTAAACTCTAAATCTTAAAAATTTTAAAAATCATAAACTATAAATCCTAAACCATAAATTCTAGTGTTTTTGGTTTTGGCCTTTTGGGGTTATGGTTTAGAATTTAAGATTTTAGTATTTAGTATTTTTGGTTTATTATTTCACTTTATATCCTTAATTTTAAACCCTAAAGGCTAATATATATAATGATATGCATTTAGTGTTTCAAGTCTCTCCTTTTTTATTTTATTATTATTTTATGAGGGATTATAACGAATATTTTAGAGAATTATAGGGACTAAAATTATATTGTATAGACATACAGGGACTAAAAATTTACAAAGATAACAGAAAATTATACGGTAACCTAGACGGAGACTTATTTAGTATTCTTTTCAAATGTTATAGGACTCGAATGAGTCGTTTTTTCATTTTAGGACTCAAACGAGTCTTCGCTATAAGTTATAGGACTCACGGCGTGATTATCCCTAGCAACAACCATGAGTTGGGTTGCGAGCCTTTGAGCGCCGATATAACATTGCCAAAGGAAAAGCTACTGCAAGGAGTCGTACCAGTCATAACAGATTTCTAGGGCCAATAGTATCACCATGGGATCAGACAAGCGTTCTGCACAATCTGGCCAGCATCCCACTTATATCAAGAAGCTAAGTCTTACTGAGATGGCTGAGCGGCGTGCAAAGAGACTATGTTATAATTGTGATGACCATTATTATGCTAATCACTAGTGCAAGAGGCTATTTTTTCTAGAGTTAAGTAATTCTCTGGACGAAGTAGGTGTAGACACTAGCCAATGAGTCACATCACTACTATAATTCCGAGCTTGAGGACAAGCTCGCTCTGTAGGAGGAAAGTAATGTTATGAATTGATATCTTGCAAAGATATCACTATCTTTTCAAATTCAAAAAGCAGACAAATAGGAGCTGAAGTTTAGGGCCTTTAATTCCTATTATTCCCTAATCCTTAGTTTCCTATTTAGAATAGGATTCTCTTTAAATTGTTCCTGATTTTAGGATCTTTAATTTGTGTGATTTTCTTATCTTTAATTTCCCTATTTAGCATAGGATGCTCTTTAAGCTGTTTCCTTATTTAGTATTGCCTAAGTCCTATTTAAAGGACATGCCATGAAATAAAAAGGGACAAGTCAGAATTCCTTGCTATTGAGATTTAAGAGCTCTCTCTAACAAGAGCTTAAGGTAGGTAAGGGAAACGATACACTTCCCTAACCTGACTTCTCCCTACAGCATTCCAACTATCGCCATGTGACTCGATCTTTGGCTAAATAGATTCATAACACATTCCTCTTATTAGCACAAGATGAATCTTCCAACAACACGGTAGCAATAGATAAGGCCTATCAGAAGAGATAGTGAAACCATACTTGTCCACCACGCTAGTATAGTTCATTACGAAGTCAACTCCAGTACCATTGCGTATACTTGTAAACTATAAACACTTTGAGTATTATAAATATATGTTAAGGGCTCATGTGCCTGTGATACACTTCACAATATATATCTTAGTTATAATTGTTTATGGTAGCGGAGCCGTAGTGCTTGATCGCAAAATCTTATCCTTCCTTTTTGCTTTTTGTCTCCATGACTACTAATCCCGCAACTCTTTCTTCTTCCAGTGGATCCACTGCCAGTAGCAACATTGGTTCTCTTCTTGCCCCTGTTGTTGTTCCCGCTGTGTCTATTCAACCACTGCAGAACTCCCATAATTTTGTGTCTATTAAATTGACACACACAAACTACGTTTTTTGGAGGGCCCAAATTGAGCCCTAACTTGATGGTCAAGGGGTTCTAGGCTATGTCACCGGTAAGTTTCCCTGCTCACCTTATATTGTTGCTACTGCAGATGGTAGACCGCACCAAGACAACCTTGCCTTCCGTATGTGGGATCAACAAGATCAGGCAATATTAAGTGTTATTAATTCCTCCCTCACAATCGAGGTGTTCCCGAATGTTGTTGGCAAGCAAACCTCAAAGGAGGCCTGGGATGCTCTCGAATCCTCTCTTGCTTCGCCGAATCAGACACAGCGTATGGCTCTTCACACAGCCCTGCAACAGATTACACAAGGTCCTGATGAACCTGTGCTCCAATACCTGAATAGAGCCAAGAGGCTCTCTGACGAGCTTGCAGCAAGCGGGCAGGCTCACACCAACATGGATTTTCATATCGGTGTTGTGCGAGGACTTCAACCTGATTTGAAGACCTTTGTAACTACAGTCACAGCACGACCGGAGCCATTTACCTTCTCTGAACTCCAGGGCGTGCTGATGAATTACGAGTTTTTGCATCATGACCCTATGAAGGCACTTTCACTGGAGCCTAATCCCAGTCCATCCGCTGAACCTGTTAAGGATTTGGCTCTCACAATTACACCGTCTGCCCTTGTTGTTCAATGGAATTCTTATCAGAAGCCCTATAGAGGAGGCCGAGGAGGATGAAGGGGCAGAGATAGAAATAATCGAGGTGGTTCACGACCACAATATGACATTCAATCTCCCCGCAACAACGAGAATTATCGTCCTTGGTGCCAGCTGTGCAACAAGACTGGACATACAGCCCATAATTGCTATCAATGGATTCCTCCTACTGCTCCAACGGTAAACACCATATCACAGCCTTATTCTGCTAATCACTGGTTCCCTGACACAGGTGCAAGTCACCATGTGACACCGAATCATCATAGCCTTCACAATTATTCTGAGTATTCTGGCACTGACTATGTGCAAGTTGGGAATGGACACAAATTGCTTGTTTCTGATACTGGTAATAATATTCTCTCAACCTCCACTCGTCCATTAATTATACAAAATGCTCTTCATGTACCATCTATTACCAAATCCTTGCTTTCTAGAGACAACAAAGTCTTTTTTGAGTTCCATCCTGATGTTTTCTTTGTTAAGGACCAGGCCAGCAAGAACACCCTACTTACAGGCAAGAGTAGAGGAGGCTTGTATGTCTTCTCGCCCTCTGCAAGCACCAAACCACAGGCACTGTCTTCAATCCGGGTTGGAACGGACGTATGGCACCGAAGATTAGGACACCCTCATTCTCAAGTTCAAGATCATATAATAAAGACATTTTGTCTACCTGTTGCATCATGTAGTTCAGCTTCATCCTGTCTTGCATGCCCTTTAGGCAAATCAACACGTTTACATTTAGCATCTAGTTCACACCGTGCATCTTCTCCTTTGGAATTATTTCATAGTGATGTTTGGGGGCCTTCCCCTATTTAAGTGTCGATGGAAGCAAGTATTACGTTACTTTTTTGAATGACTTCAGTAAATTTATTTGGTATTTTTCTATCAAACGAAAGTCTGATGTCTTTGATGTTTTTCAAACCTTTAAGAAACAAGTTGAAAACTAATTTGAGTCACGTATAAAGATGGTTCAAACCGATTGGGGGAGGAGAGTACAGAAAGTTACATAAATTTTTTTATCAATGTGGACTCAAACACCAAGTGATGTGTCCTCATACACATGAACAAAATGGTTCGATAGAGAGACGACATAGGCATATTGTAGAGACTGGACTCACTCTGCTGTGTTTTTTATCAACAGACTTCCCACCAAAATTCTAAATCACAAAAGCCCTTATACAATGCTCTATCACCGTGACCTTGATTACAAATTCATGCGTGTATTTGGGAGCCTATGCTATCCTCATCTTCGTGATTATAACAAACATAAGTTTTCATTTCGGTCCACACCATGTATTTTCTTAGGTTATAGTACTTTACATCATGGCTACAGGTGCCTTGATTATCAAACAAAAAGGATATATATTGCCAAGCATGTTAGGTTTTATGAACATATTGTTCCATTTGAAACATTAAAATTGCCTGCACCAGTCCCACAATCTGAGTCTCATACACGGATTTCGGTGCCATTATCCGTTTTCTTTCCAAAAGGTAAGACTGCTTCTACCAGTTCTCATATATCTCATCCAGTGTCATCATCACATAATTTCTCCTCTCTCTTATCCAACACATCCACTTCCCAGTCCTCTCCAACCCCCCTTATTTCCCCACAATCCTCACCAACAACAAAGTCCACTCCTACCACAACTCCACTGCCTGAATCCACCTCTACTTTAGTTTTAAGACGGCAACTCCTCTCTCCCATTACTGGCCTTAATCTAATGCCTACAAACTCTCTACCAAATTCACCTCCTGTAACACGCCACACCCCCTCTCCTCCACAACGAATGACATTGCGAACTCACCCAGAACCTGTAAATAGATACTCTCCATCCAATTATATTACTCAGTTACAGAAATAACCAAGTCATGAACCTACATGCTACATAGAGGCAACCAAATACAAGGAATAGCGTGAGGCGATGCAAGACAAAATCAATGCTTCGCAATCAGACATGGCGACTTGTACCTTATCATCCATCAATGAATATTGTTGGAAATAAGTGGGTTTATTGGATCAAAACTAAGGCAAATGGGGAGATTGAGCAATACGAAGCTCGACTTGTCGCTAAAGGATATCGTCAATGAGAGGGTCTGGATTACAAGGAGGTTTCTAGTCCAGTGGTTAAACCTACAATCATTCGGATTGTTCTGAGTTTTGCTTTATCTAGACAATGGACAGTTCATCAATTGGATGTGCGAAATGCATTCCTGCATGGTGCTCTCGATGAGGATGTGTACATGGTCTAGCCACAGGGTTTTATAGCACCAGAAAAGCCTCGACATGCTTGTAAGTTGCAGAGGTCTCTTTATGGACTCAAGCTGGCCCCTCGGGCATGGTATAGGAGATTGAGTGATTATCTTCAAGGGCAAGGTTTTATTTTGTCTCGTGCTGATCCTTCTCTTTTGATCTATAACAAGGCTGGAATCATTGCTTATGCTTTGGTCTACGTTGATGATATCTTGCTTACGGGTAGCCACAAGTCCTTTATCGATGATTTGCTAATGCGGTTGGGGGCTGAATTCTCTATCAGGAACCTTGGGCCAGTAAATTATTTCCTGGGCGTGCAGGTTCAGTATAATACGGATGGTATGTTGCTCACTCAAACAAAGTATATGCAGCAGTTATTGCAGCGATCAGGTATGGCAGATTGTAAATCCTTACAAACCCCAGCGTCCACATCCGTGAAATTGCAAAAACAAGGAGGCAAGTTGTTCTCTGATCCAACACTTTATCGACAAATAGTCGGTTCATTGCAATACTTGGGAATAATAAGGCCGGATATCATGTTTTCAGTTGGGAAAGCGAGTCAGTTTATGCAGAATCCAACTGAAGAACATTTTACTGCTATCAAGCACATACTGCATTATCTAAAGCATACAATGCACTATGGGTTGCAGCTATACCATCGCTCGGATTCCTCTCTTGCTGTCTACACCGATGCCGATTGGGGGGCGAATGTTGATGACCGGAGGTCGACAGCTTGTGGGTTCAATCCCTTCTTGGCGAGCTTGGAATTACTCACAGCAGACCCGTCTTATGGTGTGATAACATTGGGGCCACCTATTTAAGTCACAACCAGGTGTTGCACACAAGGACTAAACATGTAGCCTTAGACTACCATTTTGTGCGAGAACTGATTACACAGAAACGGCTTGAGGTCAAATTTCTGCATAGTAGTGAAGCTCAACTTGCAGATATCCTAACTAAACTGCTAGCATCCACCAGGTTTCAGCATCTGCATGCCAAACTAAACCTCAATTTCACTCCCGGTTTAGTTTGCGGGAGAGTGTTAGCAGAAGATGAATCTTCTAGCGACACGATAGCATTAGATAAGGCCTATCAGAAGAGATAGTGAAACCATACTTGTCCACCACGCTAGTATAGTTCATTACGAAGTCTACTCCTGTAACATTGCGTATACTTGTAAACTGTAAACACTTTGAGTATTATAAATATATGTTAAGGGCTCACGGTTATGTGTGCCTGTGATACACTTCACAATATATATCTTAGCTATAATCGTTTACCTCTCAAGTTATTTTTTTTTAGAACATGCTCAAGTTATTTTGGTATCTTGGATATTTGGCTCCTTGCATGTGTTATGACAAGCTTATGTTGGTTATTAAGCCACAGCAATTCATGTTAAAACAGTGGGCCAATTTGGTTCTGTTAAACATGAATGGAATAGCTTTGTCATGTGAGCATTCAGATTGTTGTTTCTCTGTCTCTCCTTCGTACACAGATATAACACTTTGGCTCACGAATATAAACTCGGTGGAACTTACTTGACAAATGAATGGTTTAATGCAGAAATCGGAGGACAACCGCTGGAAAAGCACCGTAGCTGTGATTTAATGAAGTTTTAATGAATAGTAAAAAACTTGGGAAAATGCATGGCTGGAGGTTCAAACCTACAATGTCTTTCGTGTGGCAAGGAGGGACCAAACCACTATGCTATCCATCTTTTTTGTGATATTTTTACTGTAACATAATATAAGACTAAAAATCTAGGGGGCTAAGCAGGCGTGGATCCCCTTCAGCTGTGGATCCCAATCTAAAAGTAGAAGTTAATGTTTGAAATTGTCAGAGTTTGTGTTTGCTCTCATCCTGTTCTTCTGTTGTAACCATGTCAAAGTGCATATGCATCATATTTCTTTACATTTTAGATAGACCATCAATTTTTTTATTGTAGGTTGCTAATGGTCACTACATTTCTTTGGAGCAGAAAGTGAAAGTTTTCTTGGTTGCCCATCCCCTATCCAGAGCCTTGGTCTTGACTAATCTGGATCCGACCCCGGGTTGTGCACCTGCCTCCAATGGGTGAGTTTATGAATGGTGATTTTTTGCATACATTAGAAGTGGAACCCTGAGATCTTGCTTAAGCTGAATGAAGCTTGGTTTATGTGACAAAAGGATCAAAAGCAACCCCTCTTATCCTACTCCTATCCTTATACCAAGTCACGAGCTAACTCTAACTCTTTCCTAGACATGAAACAAAGGCGAACTCCTGCCAATGTTGTGTAGAATCCAATGCACCAATTGCCATTAGAATTTCCTTTAGGATATTAAAAAGGAATCAAGAAGCACAAGTAATGAACCGTGCACATCATGTACATAGCTCCTCTTCTTTTATTACAACAAGAAAAGAGGGCCTATAGTTTGCTTTACAAAAGAGCCCCGAATAGCAGGATGAATTTACAAATTCTTGTAACTTCTGTAATGAAACCGACATATTTTCTGATCAAAAGAAAATAAAAAACTGACCCATTTGATTTACAGTCACCAAAGATACAACATATAAACAAAAGTATTGGAAAAACAAAAGTATTGGATAGCAGAAACGAAGATGCAAGTATTTTATCACCACCTCAGTGCAGCAAGAACCTGAGACTTTCACTGACAGAAAACTCGTCCTTATCCACGATAAAAAGGCAAAGGTGTGAGCATTGGACTGGAAGGAACATCTCGTTCTATGTTTCTGGTATGGGTGGAAGCAATTCCTGATCACAAGAACAACGCAAAGTAAATGTACCTCCCAACAGAAAATAAGCAAGTAAAAATATAAAAAGCGAAGACCATTTAAGAAGATAAAGAATGGACTGAAAAAGTCATAAAAGCAGCTACCTCTGATGAAAACCGCAAATGCCCATGTTGTACATTAGATATTCTAACAATTGTTTCCCACTTTGGATCGCTGGACTGTGTTTTAGAAGCATGAACTCCAGGATATACACGGCCAAGAGAAGACCTTGAAGATGAATTTCTAGAGGAAACAGAAGGTAGAGTACGTTTTAGCCAAGACTCCGACGGAGATTTTGGTAAAGGTGGAGGAAGAGGAGACAAAGAGTGGCAGCCATTAGTTTCTTTATGTCTCAATTTCGTAAAGTGTTGATTCTGGACATCATTCTTCCCACCATGACCCAGTTTTCCAGCAGTCGTTGTAATAGAATCCTGCATCAGGCGATGAGACCTTTCTAAGGTACCATACTTCCCATCTCGTTGGTTTCCCATACCAAAATTTCCCTCTTTGTCCGCCAAATACTTGTCTATGCTGAAACCATCCATTCCCTCACTCTTGACATCCTCTATGGATCTACCAGACAATGATGAGGCAGAGTCGCAACTTGCCTGTCGCAGTTTTGCCTTCTCCTCAGCAGCATTTAGATGATTGATATCTTGAAGTGAAGAATCCATCGCAGCAGCTTCATCCGTTTCCCTCTGTTTTACAAGCATTTTAACATCATCCCTTGTGTCATCAACTAAGTCTTTCACATCCGGACCTGAACTCTGTACAGAATCTATGTACACAGTTTTCTCCACCGCGGGGCTTGCAAAGCCAGAATCTTGTTCATTTCTATCGGTGGCCAGTAATTCTCCAAAACTGCTGCAGCCTTTTGCCCGGGGATTGGAGACGCTGACATTCTCTGGAATCCCAAAAGGGCCCTTTTCTTCTTTGACAGAAGAGTGGGAAATTTGATGATGGGAGGGCAACGAACCTTTGTCCTCCAAACTTTTGTACATAGAAGATCCATCCAATGTGTGACAATCAGTTTCGGAAATGGTCATCTTGGATTCACTTTTTAAGTCCTTTTTATCTTCGTGTATCAAAGTCACTTGTAGTCTGTCCATTGACCTTGGCTTATATACAGCATCCCCGTCATGCTATTGAAATGGAAAAAGCTAATGTTACTACCTCGCAGAACATGATATAAGGTTAAATAATGAGATAATGTGACAACGGTAATAAGGAGAAAGGGAATGAGAGAGCACAAATACCTCATTCTCAGCTTCAATACATGATCCTGCACGCGTTGGAGGAGCAGCATTGGAAGGTTTAGCTCTTATGGTACGAACAGAAGATATGGGAGCCTGTTTGCGCATGGCAGGTACAGGATTCAACAGGCAAAAGGAATTCTGCAGGCACAATCGAGGAAACAAACCGCAAACTTTATTTGATGAATGATAAGATCCTTCACAATCATCGTCATTGGCCTCATCATCTGATATTTCTCCCACTCCATCAACTTGAGCATAATATGGTTTGCCATTTGACCTGGACTGATTAACTGCTGGATTTCGCTTTCTTGGGACCATTTTTCTTGGAACAGGTTCCTCCCGGGGAATAGGCTGCTTCCTTGTATGACATAGAGGAGTTTCTGAAGCCATTGCTTTTGCTGCCGGCAAGAATCGATCCATCATGAAATCTCGAGTACATGGGTCGGAAGAGAAAGTCCTAGATGACTCCATGTCTGGACCATCCAGTCCAATCACACCATTTACACTGCAGTTCAAGGAGAATGACCCACTTCTGGAAAGGGTATCAAGTGCGTCCACATAGACCTCATCACAACCATCAGAACTAGAACTCCCGGCCTCCTCCCTCACCTGTCTAGTGCTGTCTTGTACTGTTAAGACATCCTTACTATTAGAAGAGTGAGCATTTTGATAACCGGAGATGTCATTCCTTAATTGACATTGACTGCCTGCTTTCTCCTTAGACTGCTGATCTGAGGCTTGCTCTTTGGCATTCAAAGCCCTCCCGGGTGGAAGCTTTGGGGCCACGGGATGCCATTCAAGAGGCCGCCTCTGTGGTTTGCTCTCATCCTTGGGTCTTCCAGGGGTTTGCTCCCATACAAAGGGCACAGTTCCAGGATTCCTAACTGGGCCTGATTTCAATTCTGACCTGTAAGCAGGAAGAGGGGGCAGTCTAGGTAGTGCATTGTCTGGTTTCCTTTTGTTCTGGGCTTCTGTGGTGGATGCTGCTGCCGCTGGTGCAAACTTTCTTACAGATAGGAGCGGCTGATTCAAGTCTAACTGCTTTTCCTCCATCAAATTCTTAAGAATCATTTACTTCTTTCTTTGTTTCTGCCTGCAGGATACATTCAAGAACAAATAATTATACGGCAGCAAAGAAGAATAAAATAAGGCAGAACAAATCAACATCCACTGAAGAACATAAAAAAAAAAAAAAAAAAAAAAAAAAAAAAAAAAAAAAAAAAAAAAAAAAAAAAAAAAAAAAAAAAAAAAAAAAAAAAAAAAAAAAGGAATCTAGCATTTGCTTAAGTTGATCAGCTTAAGAAGAGTGGAATTGGGTTCATCACATAAACAAAACATATTGTAGAAACAAGCAAACCCAACAAAGGGATTCACAAATCATCAACACTGGTTCTTGAGTTCTTCAAATCAATTATCAATATAATGAAGAAATGAGCATAACTAACACGCCAAGTTCTTTACTTCAGTACTTGAGAAATATCAATAATCAAAGACATTAATGCCTAATTGCCTACGTCAGATTCCTCAATTAACTCAAATATCTCGCAGACTATGGAAGAAATGCAAGAAACGAAATACGAAACCGAGAGAGCTTAAACACGGAAGTCATTCAAGTAGAGTACTGCCATGTAAAAGGAATTAAAGCAGAGCGTCACATCCCAGGGGTATCAAAGAAAAGTCAACGCAAAAGTGTACCTCTGAGATATGACCGACACAGAAATGGCACTTTTGTTCTCGTTTTCTTGAAGGCAGCAGAGAAGAGAGATATAAAAAGAATAAAATATATATTTACATATAATAAGAATCAGCGACAAATCTTGAACTGGAAGAAGTAGAAGAAGGGACAAGGAAGGCAGAGAAAGGATCAGAGAATAAAGGGTAGGGAGAGAGAAGGAAGGAAAGAAGGAAGCAGAGGAGAAGTGAAGGATAGACTGGTTTGTACGCTTGTGTGTTGTGTGTTTTGGAGTTTTACTGGTTCTACTATTTGCTACTTAGTTTTATTTCAGTTGCCCCAGTTTGAGGTTTACCGGCCGACCCTTTACAGCGAAAAAGGTCCTTTCTTTCTTTTCCAGAACCTTTCTAGTAGTCACTTCTCTGCGTGGGAGTGTGTGCTTTTGTTCTTTTTCTCTCTGACAGGGTAATACTGCTACGTTACGTTTATTAATTATTTTGCATGATGTGCGTTCTGTTCTGTTCTTTTCTCCATTTGTTTATGGGGCACTTGTTGCTTGGGATCATGTGACTGCGTTTATATTCAAGTGAAGTGGAGGGTGTTCTTGGTCTTGTAAAGGATATTTTACACCAAAACTCTGCCAGTCCTTGTCCTTGCGTCATGTGTTCACATCATTAGAAAAATGCGATATCCAGCGTAAAGTCGTCTCTCGATGAAATTGAACCGAACCAATTAGTCTGTTTTTTGGTCGAAAAAAAAAAAGATTAATTAGTCTTATCCTTAAAATATTTAGCATTATGATTATGTAAGGAGAATTATATAGCATTGTAGCTGGTAAACCGAACCAAAAATACTTAAACTAATGAGAATTACATAGCTTCTGCATTTGCTTTATTCCCCATCTATATTCTTTACTTGGACTGTACCCATCGCTTTGCCTTTTCCTAATCATTGGTTATATAATATACTTAAGTTAAACGCATCATAACGTGGGTAATCACAACAATAACCATTAACAATGTTGCTGTAAAGATCCTCTATAGTAAAAATGAAGCTGCACATAGCCTTCATTATAATGAAAGAATCTCTTTTATAAAATTAAAGGTGAAGTAATAGTAGTAATATAAGCTCGATGGTAATATAATATAACTTTAATTATAATAATCCAATTTTGATAGTAATATTAATAATAGACAAATAATATAATTAAATTAAGATGGAGGAAACTTAAGAGATATATATATAGGAATAAGAAGACATTAGTTTATGTTGGGATATCAAAGGTGGAAGTGTGCATGAATAAAGGGGGTATATGTATAGGTGAAGATGTGGAAATAAAAACAAATAAGTATGATTAATTTAGAATGATAAAATCAAAAAGATATTAGGTAAAAGAAGATGATATTAAGATTGGGACAAATGAAACTATGGAAGATAAATGGCCAAAGAAATGAATCCAAGAGGATGTTAGGTGTAAGGGTAATGACATTCACATAATTTATTTATGACACTCCTACTTGAATAACAATACGCTTAGGAAAAACGGTCTCGTTAAAAACCTTACCAAGAAAAACCTAGTGGGATAAAAACTTGCTAAAAGAAAAAAAATACAGTACGTATTCTACTCCCCCTTATTTTGGCCTCCCTAGATGTCTCGAAGTCGTCGCATGCCAATCTTCTTTATCAACTTCTCAAAAGTTGGAGTGGGAAGTGATTTCGTAAATAGGTCCACCAAATTGTCACTTGAGCGAATCCGTTGAACACAAATATCACCATTCTTTTGAAGATCATGAGTGAAAAGAACTTTGGTGATATATGCTTTGTCCGATCGCCATTGATGTATCCTTCCGTCTATTGTGCAATGCAGACAGCATTATCTTCATGAATGGTTGTTGGAATATCTTTCCCACTATTGAATCCACATAAATCTCGAATATGTTGTGTCATTGATCTTAGCCAAACACATTCTCAACTGGCTTCATGTATGGCCACAATGTCTACATTATTTGAAGAGGTGGCAACGATACTTCGCATTGTGGATCGTCACGATATAGCAGATCCTCCATATGTAAACAAGTAGCATATTTGTGCCCCAGCTTTATGTGGATCAGACAAATAACCTACACCTGCATAATCAATTAGATCGGGTTTAGACCCACACAAATAAAATAATCCCATATCCATTGTACCCTGAAGATATCGAAAAATATGTTTTATCTCATTCCAATGTCTGCGAACTGGGGCAGAACTATGTCTTGCTAATAAACTAATAGCAAAAGATATATCGGGCTTGTATTAGTAGCAAGATACATTAAAGCTCCAATCGCGCTGAGATATGGTACTTCTGGACCAAGATTCTCTTCATTATCTGCTTGAGGTCTAAAGA
Source organism: Turnera subulata (assembly GCA_028386065.3). Classification (NCBI taxonomy): domain Eukaryota; kingdom Viridiplantae; phylum Streptophyta; class Magnoliopsida; order Malpighiales; family Passifloraceae; genus Turnera; species Turnera subulata. Next base: position 18,612 of record JAKUCV010006540.1, read on the forward strand.
TATCTTTATTTTGATCAAGCGACCTCACAATCATCGGGGTACTTAATGGATGCACTTTGTCCACAAACAAACAATCAACCACGCACATTTCATCAAGCAAGCAATGTCTTGTTTCTTCGGTTCTCTCCAACGCAACGATCAAGGTTCTTCCTCTTTGTCGCCTACTTCATCACCATCATTGTCGGTAAAAGACGACCTGTCGGCCATCGGCCGCCAGCTCCGCAGCGTCGCCAACTTCCTCGCCCCTCCCCCTACTACTTTGTCCTCGTCTCAGGCGTACTTGACGGACGGCCTCGTCTCTTAGGGACTGGCAAGTAGGTAAGAGCTGCCTCCACGTACTCGCCTCTATTCTTGAGGATGTCACCTATCATGTTCGACCATCGCACCTCCTCTTGCCGGTTCCCTTCCTCCTTCGCGCTCTTGTACGCGCGCTTCGCCGCCGTCAGTTGCGCGTCTTCCTTCGGTGTCGCTGTGAGGTCTTTTCGCGGTGGTCGCTGAAAGTTAACAGGAAATGAAGGGCTTCAAAGAGTTAGGACTAGAGGCAGATGAGGAGGGAGAGGATCTGTGGAGTAAGGATTGGGCTCGAGGTAGGGGGGGAGGAGGGAAAGGAGGGCGGAGGAAGTTGTGATGGAGGCGGCGAAGGAAGAGGAGGAAGGGGGAGTAGAGGGGTGATGGGAAGGTGGTTGTTGGGAGGAGGAGGAGGTGGGCGAACGTGTTGTAGCATCTTTAAGTGATTTTTGTTCTTTCTTTTTCTTCCCCTACCTGAGAATTCAACAATCATACGGCATTATTGGGTCGGGAGTTTCTCCTTTTTCTATGCTGCATTGGTATACTTGATTGCATCTTCTTCTTAGGTACACAGATTTGATTCTTTGTTTAGTGGGGTCGTTAATTACCATATATACTTGAAGCATTGTTATTGCAACAAAAACTGGTTAATTTTTTTCTGGTTCCATTAGTTAACTTGTCACGTTACACTTTGTTTAACGAAAGTGACAAGCTTTAGATTTTAGTAGGGTGTTGGCAGTTGAAGGCGTCGACTTGGGATTTTTTTTGCAGCAGGCTGGGTTCGCTGGAGAGGGAGAGGAGAGGAAAAAAAATTCATTGATTAATACAGTAATCCTGAGTATTAAATTAGTATAATTAGGAGTTAAGTCTATAATTAGTTTTTCAGGACATTTAAAATTATATTGATGGATAAAAAATAAAAATTCAAAATTTAAAATTTGGTTAACTATTATCACAAATGCTTTTAAAAAAAACTATTTTTCATTTCTTTATATTTATGAAAATATGGGAAATAAACAATATTTTTAGTTAATTTAATTTGTTTATCCGGGTATTAACTTAATCCTAGACACCACTTTTAAAAATAATTTTTTTTATTTTTTATTTTTTCATATTTTCAAAATATGGCAAAGAAATAATATTTTTAGTTAAATTAGTTTGTTTATCCAGGTATTAAATTAATCAGGCATAATGATTTGTTTGGATTTTTGTTATTAAAATATTTTTTTATTAAAAAAATCCAGGTGGACACCTTTGCCACATGGACTATCCATGCTGGCCACTTGGCATACACGTTAGCTCCGGGCACGCGTAAATTAGGATGAATAGTTGCTCAATTTTGACTTTGGGTGAATTGAATGAAATTGAGATAACTGAGAGGGTGAATTGAACACAATTGGATAACTAGGATGGGAAACTGAACATTTTGTAACCTCATACTCAATTTGACTATTTTGGGATAACATAGGGGATAAAAGGGTATTTAAGCCTAAAACAGAAGGTAAAGTACACCTTGATGGTAGCAATATAAGCTCGATGGTAATATAATACAACTTTGATTGTAATATTGATAATGGAAAAATAATATAATTAAACTAAGATGGAGGGAGCTTAAGGGAGGTGTGTTAGGAATAAGAAGAGAGGAGTTTATGTTGGGAGATTAACGGTGGAAGTGTATATGAATGAATGAGGTATTTATAGTTGAAAATAGGAGGATAAACAAATAAGTATGATTAATTTAAAAGGATAAAACCAAAAGGATATTAGGTAAAGAAAGATGTTAGGTGTAGGGGTAAAATATTTACCAGGATTAAATTCGGATACGGTAAAAATAAGTTTTACTGGATGATAATAATGACATTCAAACAATTTATTTATAACACTCTAAAATTTATTGTCAATAATTTTGGGTTGGTTGCAACACCTATGATTTGAATTAGATTTAGTAAACCGGAGAATTGCAAACTTGGTAGACCCGGAGCAGCGATTTAGTTTAGCTACCAAGTCACAATTTTTTCGGTTTAACAATGGTTAAATTTGAAACGCCCCGACCCGTATTTACCGTACACAGTAAATACGTGTCGGAACTGTAACGACCCGACCAAATAAAGCCCAGCATACAGTGTAAATAATAGAAAACCGGCTTAACAGCCCAAAATATAAACATTATAAATCTGGCCCAACATGAAACTGTCACCAAATCACGGTAATACCAATAACATCACAACCGGCCTAAGGCCCAACAACAATAATAAATAGCACAGCGGAAGACTTAATAACTCACAAAGACACTGTATGCGACACATGATGCAAACTATGGATCCAAGTCCTGTCCAAGGGA
>JAKUCV010006541.1:0-35253 GCA_028386065.3 Turnera subulata
CTTCATGTTAATTACTTTGTTATCCAAGTTGGCTGCAGTTATATGATTGTTCACTCAGTTATATGATGAATAGATTTGTGATAATGTGTTCTGGATTTTCTCTTCAACTTGGAGAAGCAGATCATGGATCTATCAACTGCCCTTCACTCCATATATTTGGCAGTGACTTCAGGCAATCATAGGCAGATTGCAAATCAAGCCAGCAAGATTTTGGCAATGCCACACTGGTCAATGTGAGGTTTGCCAGTTTCTTTGTGGTCCACTACTATTACACATTTCTACATGCATTTTGTACTATGTGAATGTCAGTATTCCATAAACTAGTTGTTCATATAGACTATTAACTAGTTTCCGAACACTGCCATCCTTTAATATTAAATGATATTCTACTTGTTTACTTGTACATAGCCTTTAAGAGATCCTTTAGTGAGCCGACCAAGTTGGACAATCACTGGAACGAAATAACAGTTTCACAAGACAAGAGGCAAAAGATGATACGCTTCCTAATGTCAATGCTAAATGTTTGGATAGGTTGAAGAAACTGCGGAAGGGACTTAAGGAGATTGCCATATGGAAAGACAAAGAGGAAAACTTGATTCATTGCAATACCAATTACAGCACCTCACTGCTGAGTTGCAGATAGATGGTTTTGCAAGAATGATTGAGCAATCTTTCATTTGTTTGAAAGATTGAAATTTTTTAATTGTCAGAATCTTTCCGAAGTATCTATCATCTACAGCAGTCATGCAATGCCTATTCTGCAGACAGATTGTGCCATGGAGATGGGCTCTGAATGATCCAAGATTTGTCCAAAGCATCTATACAAGTAGTAGTTAGAGTTGTGAGCATTTGGCTTTAAATAATAGTTAATAACAAGTACTTGTTACTGAAAAGTAGGAACCTAATCCATAGTTTCCAATTACATCCAGAACCTGAGACCCTAGAAAGATCAACGGAAATTTCCAATTATTACAGCCAAAAGCAAAAGAGATCCTAAAAAGATCAACATCCGAAAGCAAGAGAGATTCTAAAAGGCAAAAACCAGCTCAATTTGCATCCAAAACAGCATCAAAACAAAACAAAACACCAAAGGGAATCAAACCCGAAACAGAGCTATGGAGCTGCAGCGACTTTGGCCGGCTACGGCGGAGGCACCGCCTGCAGCAAGCCCTTCCTCCGCAGACCGGAATTCAGCTTCGCGGCATCGAGCGCTTCGTGGGAGGACTGGACCTGGGCTTGACGGCACGGGTCCGAGAAATTTGGTTCCATATCTCCGCTCATAGCGCTAGCGAAGCAACCACCAGTCTCGCCAATGCGTTGGGTGAATCTCTAGCCGCCTTGACCTGGGAGGCGCGGACCTGGGAGACCGCGGATGCTGTTACCGTTATCTGCCTCTAATGCTTCGGAAGTCCAAATTATAGCAACCACCAGTCTCGCCAACGCGTTGGGTGAATCTCTAGCCGCCTTGACCTGGGAGGCGAGGACCTGGGAGACCTCGGATGCTGTTACCGTTATCTGCCTCTAATGCTTCGGAAGTCCAAATTATAGCAATACTGTATACTCATCTCTTCGATGGTGTCCCGTCACGAAATATATCTTCCAATCGGGTTGCAGTCTTGCACACAATTACAGGAATTAGAAGTCCATGGTTGCCCAATCAATGAATTCCCAATCAATCTGAAAGAATTTCTTCGGAAACCAGAGCAGCCGTCTCCCGGGATGTACGGAGGCAGAGAGCCGAGAGTCGGTCTTGTGCTGATGCTACATGTGCTGATGCTACGTGTGCTTTCAGCATCTCGAGAAGTATTGAAGGGCAGAGATGGCATGCCGCATCTGCCTGTAGACCAAAACAAACCTGCAGGCGGCCAAACCTGCAGAGAAGTGATTTCTTATTACAGTAGCTACACAGGGTTCAAGAAGACAAAAAAATCTGAAAAGGAATAAAAAGTACAAAAGGGGATATGATAAATTAAACAAATTTTTGTGCTGAATTGTTTATTGAAGTATTAATTATGGGTACATATATAATAAGGCCAAAAATTACAACAAGATATAACAAAATAATTTCAACACACAAAGTAGGATTGAATTTCTCTAATAGAAATGAAGGATCTGAAAGTCCAAACAATGAGGATTTGCAAACTATTCTAGCTGCTTTCTAGTTTTCCTACCGAAAAAAATAATTACAGTACGAGATATTTACGTTATAAAAATAAGGACCAACAAGTTACGACGAGAAAACAACGAGGGAAATGAGGACAAGCAAAAAGATACAGTACTTACTTTCCAATTTGGTTTGTCAGCCACATAATTTTATTTTCAAAGTTTCTGGCTTTTAAAAATTCTGTGATTTCTGATTGCTGCACGATCTGCAACATCGAAGAAGAGTCGTATGAATCTGTAACTCGAATATGCTACGGAAAATCGCCAAATGTAGCATAATGAAACTGTCCTGGCGAGGGGCATTTTCGTAGCATCTTGGAGCCCGATTCCAAGTATTCGAATTTCCAATTTGGTTTGTGCAATGCCTAGCAACTCCATTTTGTTACCCAAAACACAACCACACAGAACTTTTGGAGGACATATGAGAGAGAGGGAGGAAGGCGGGAGAGACCAGGAGATCATGTTGTGGGTAGAAGAACAAGCGGACTGGAAGGGCCAAGAATGCCGTCCACATTCCATACTCACCCCTACAAACCCATCACTTGGATGAGTCCCCGATCAAGAAAGAAAAACAACTTACAATTCCATTCCCCATAAAGGGAAAACTAACACAAAAAAAAGGAGCTTACTTAATCCCCCATAAAGAGAAAACTAACACACAAAAAAAGGAGCTTACTTAATCCAAGAAACCACATTTGACGGTGCTTGCAGAACGAACAATGGAACAAGAAGGGATTTGTTGATTGGTGTGCGGTGTCCCTCACTATCACCAAAACCCTGAAAATATATATTGATAGAAACCAAGAGATCGATGAAGAGAATGGCGGCGAGGCTTTTGACTCTGTAGAGACAAGTTATTGTTGTGGGAAGTAAGAGTAAAGAATGGTATTTATATCTAGGGTTAGGAGTGAACTAGGGGCACTCTTTAAGATTTTTACTGTTGCCCTAATTGGCTTCGCCCCCCGTTGACGCCAAAAATCCATAACCTCCCAATTAATTGTCCTAAATCAATTTCCATAAAAAAAAAGTTATCCTATATCGATCAAAAATTTTTAAACATTATATTCCAATTTCTAGGTTTCTGAAGAGAAGAATTCCCCAATTATGTGGCCGGAGTGGAAGAAAAAATAGCCATTGATATTGATCTAAGATTTTTTTTTAAAAAAGTAATTGATTGCTGCTAATTAGTCCCATCTCTTTTGGGTTTTCTTTGTGGAGTAACTAAAGCATCGATTTTTTTAATATATAAAAAAGAAATTAATTCCTTTTGTTTTTAGGACAGGCTTGGGTTTCTAGATAAAATGGATGTGAATCAGCCAGCTATGACTAGGACAGGATAATAAAATATTTTCTTGGACAAAACAAAACATTTTTTTGTCCATTAAAAAAAAAATGAAGAAGATGGAGTGTGTGTCAGCTCCCTCAAGGCCTCAAGTCCTCAATTTTTTCTTTTTCTTTTTCTTTTTCTCTTTTTGCATTGGTTGATTTATTTATCATTATGTGACATAAAACAGTTTTTGATATTCTACTATGTTCACTGTAGGCGTCCAAAGGCTTTCAATTACAATTATATGGTTATTTTAGCTTTGAAGACAATCCAAGTGTTGGGATGGTCCAAACCCACATAGACCAAAACCAAATAAACGGTAAAAATTGAAATAAAGGAAATGTTGGGTTATTGTGCAAAACTCAACATTTGGTTAGTCACACACGTGACTCATTTGAAACAAAAGTAAATGCCATTGTGTGGCATTATGACGAGCTGCAGCAAAATTAGAAAAGAGAGAGTGAGGAGTTTGGCAGAGAGGAGAAAAGGAAAGTGAGGGGAGTGTCCCCATCTTTGCAAACCTTGATCGGGTAGCAAACGAAGTCCGATCTTGATGAAATTTCAGTATATTGTTCTCCTCTTCAAGCTCTGCAAAGTGAATGGAGCTGATCGTTGAGAAGCTTCAAGTTTTTTGGGTATTGGTGTTATACCCATTTGAGAGGAGAAATTAATTGACCGGGTTATTCCGCTGCGCATTTAATTCCGGTTAGTTGTTGTTGTATTGAATTGGTGTGATTTTCCCCAACAAACTGGTAGCGGAGCATGGTTCATTATTTTGCTGGTTTCTTGTGCATATCAAAATGGAGGATAAAGCTAGCTTGATAAAACTCAATTCATCGAATTATTCTGTGTGGAAGATGTATATGGAGGATCATTTGTATTGCAATGACTTGTTTGGGCCTATTGAGTGTAAGAGCCGAAAGGATGCAAGTACAAGTGATAAAGAGTGGAACTCTTTGAATCGGAAAATTGTTGCTAATATCCGGAAGTGGATTGATGTTAGTGTGGTTCATCATGTTAGTCAGATCACAGATGCTTATGAGTTGTGGAAGAAGCTGGAAGATTTGTTTGAGAAGCGGAGTGCGCAGAACAAGGCCTTTTTGATTAAAAGACTTGTGAATCTGAAGTATTCGGATGGGCATGATATGTCAGAGCACTTAAACAACTTCCAAGGGATCTTGAACCACTTGACCACTTTGGGGATAAATCTAGATGATGAAGTGCAAGCATTGATTTTGTTGAGTTCTTTGCCAGATAGTTGGAAGACTTTGGCAGTATCTCTTAGTAATTTTGCTCGTGCTGTAAAGCTCACAATAGATGCAGTGAAGGATAGTGTGTTGGATGAAGCCGCCAGGAGGAAAGAATTGGGGGTTAAGTTCACTGATTCAGAGGCCCTTGTTACAGAGAATAGGGGGAGGAGCAAGAGCAGAAAACCGCGAGGGAGGAAACATTCCAAGTCTCGTGACAAGGAGAAAGAATGGAAGCCTAGAGGAAATTCCAAATTCAGAAGTGAGATTAGATACTACTACTGTGACAAGCCGGGACATATCAAAAGAGAGTGTAGGAGTTTCAAAAGAGATCAAGAAAAGGGAGAAGGAAAGAAGGTTGCCAAAGAAGATTCAAGTGCAGTGGCAATTGATTCCGAGGATGATTCCTTCCTTTTATATGAGGAGGAGAGCATTGATGTTGTACATCAAGAATATACATGGGTTTTAGACAGTGGTGCTTCCCGACACGTCACATCTTGTAGAGAGTTCTTTAGTACCTACAAGAGTGGTGACTTTGGCTCATTGAAGATGGGTAACAAGTCCGATGCTCGGATTGTTGGAGTCGGTGATATTTGTCTAGAAACCAATCTTGGATTCAAGTTGCTACTCAAGGATGTAAGACATGTTCCAGATCTTCGATTGAATTTGATCTCCACCGGCATTCTTGATGATGAGGGATATCATAGTAGCTTTGGTAATGAGATTTGGAAGCTTACTAGAGGAAAAGGTGCAATTGTCTTGGAAAAAGGGGAAAAGGAGAATACTCTCTACCGAACTCAAGCAAAGCCTTGGTATGATGAAGTTAATGCCGTTGAGCATGAAGTCTCTATGGAGTTGTGGCATAAGAGACTTGGGCACTTGAGTGAGAAAGGCCTACAATTGCTTGCAAAGAAAGAGTTCTTGCCAAGCTTGTCAGGTACCTTGTCTATATCTTGCACTCATTATTTAGTTGGCAAGCAACATAGAGTGTCTTTCCATACTTTTCCTCCATCTAGAAAAAGTAATGCTCTTGATTTAGTTCACACTGATGTTTGTTTCATGAGTGATAGATCCAATGGAGGTGCTTTGTACTTTGTAACCTTTATTGATGAAAATTCTAGAAAAGTGTGGGCTTTTGTGTTGAAGAGCAAAGATCAGGTGCTTGATGTCTTCAAGAAGTTCCATGCCAGTGTTGAGCGAGAAACTGGGATGAAGTTGAAGGCCATTAAAGCAGACAATGGTGGCGAGTATCGGGGGCCATTTGAAGAGTATTGCAACTCTTATGGCATCAAGCTAGTGAAGACACCTCCCAAAACACCGCAGCACAATGGTGTAGTAGAGAGAATTAACAGAACTATTTGCAACAGAGTTGTTAGCATGCTCTCTCATGCAAAATTGCCTAAGTCATTTTGGGGTGAGGCAATGAGGACTGCGGTTTATTTGATCAATTTATCTCCTTCCACGGCACTTGATGGTGATATTCTAGATAGAGTGTGTCCTACAAGCACTTGAAGGTGTTTGGTTGCAAGGCATTTGTTCATGTGCCTAGGGATGAGAGGTCCAAGCTTGATAGCAAGACCAAGCAGTGTATCTTCCTTGGATATGGACATAATGAGTTCGGGTACATATTGTGGGATTTGAAGAACAAGAAGATCATATGGAGCAGAAATGTGGTGTTCTTTGAAGACCAGACACTAGAAGATTTTGATGACATGGAAAAACCTAGTACTTTTTCCTCTTCTTCTAGTTAGGTGTTGGAACTAATGCCTCCTTGCTTCTTATAGGTTTTGATATTGACAAACTATTCAGGAAGCAAAAAGAAATAAATTGAAATGAAGGCAAATCAATCCTCAAGCAAAAGAAACCATTCAAGAGCAAAGGATCAAAGTGAATGAGCACAAGAATTGAAGAGCCAAGAAAGAAGAGTTAGATACATAAATTGTACAAGGTATAACACTCAACTCTTCTAGGACATTGGCTCAAAGTAAGATAAAATTTGCGCATGCATCACATAAACATATTTCAAACATCAAACTGTTTTTCTGTGTCAATAACATCGATGTTATGTTTTAAAACATCGATGTTCTGCCTTCCAACAAATTTCCAAAACAGGCAGTAGGCTAATAACATCGATGTTGGAATCCTAAACATCGATGTTCTAGTGACCGTTGCGTTTAAAATTAGTCATAACATCGATGTTCCCATTTGTAACATCGATGTTCCATATTGGTCAGTTTCAATTTGTTTTTGCCAAACCAAAATAACATCGATGTTGCCTTCTAAACATCGATGTTCCTGCCTTCAAAGAATTTTTCAAAAATTGGCAGTAGGCAAATAACATCGATGTTGGCATCCTAAACATCGATGTTCTCATGACCGTTGCATTTGAAAATATCCTTTACATAAGCAAAACATCGATGTTGGATTTCATAACATCGATGTTCTTCAAAGGTCAGCTTTAATCGTTTTTTCACAGAAGCAAAATAACATCGATGTTGTGAATTAAACATCGATGTTCTTCAAGAATCAGTTTTCATCTCATTTTCACAGAAGCAAAATAACATCGATGTTGGGTTGTAAAACATCGATGTTCCTCACATGATGATTTAATGGGTTTTACACAGAATCAAAATAACATCGATGTTGGGTTTGAGAACATCGATGTTTTAGTTACCGTTAGTCCAAAAAATTCAAATTTACTGGACAAAACATCGATGTTAAGAGTTTAAACATCGATGTTATGGCCGTTATTGCTGACAACTTTTAACACCCACTATGTTTTGTTTAAAGCTTTTTCTTGGGTAGATTTCAAACGGCTCCATGACTTTTCAGAGCTACAAATTAAGCATTTTCAGCTCTGATTCACAACTAATCAACTCTCAACATTCAAGCATTCATTCCATACATTCATCAAAATTATTATTGAGTCAATATCCTATTGAGGATTTGAGAGTTGCCTTTTAGAGCCTCACTTGTATACTCATATCTGCTCTTTGAGAGAGTTCTTTGTTTGAGTGATTGAATTGTGTATTCATACACCTTAAAGGAGGGTAGTTCCCTTGTTGAGATTCATAGGAAGAGGGTATATCTTCTTGTGTGAGAAGTCTTGAAGTGAGGTATCTTCAAGCAAGAGTGTTGAGGTTCATGTGACTTGAACTCTCAGGTTTAGGATTCTTGTGATTAGAATTCCTAGGTTGTAAACGGTTTGTTAAGCATCCGTAAGCTTAACGTAGATAGTGGAATCTTCAAGAGAGTCTCTTGAAGGACTGGATTAGCCACACAAGTAGTGTGTGTGTGAACCAGGATAAATTGCTTGTGTCCTTCAATCTTTTTAATTCCGCGTTTATTTCCTGCTTATTTCGTTTTAATCCGATAAACACTATTCACCCCCTCTAGCGTAGGGCTATTGTTCTAACATTAGGTACTAGATGGCCCGAGTACAGTTCCATTTGTCCATGCTGATCACAGGAGAGATGTGCAGAATGATGATGGTGATGTAATCGGTCATGAGCCCAATGATGTTCCTACAGTTGATAATGATGCACCGGAGCATGTTGATATAGAGCCACTGCCACAACCACAGTTGAGAAGATCATCAAGAGAGCCTCAACCTTCTACAAGGTATCCATCCAATGAGTGGGTGACAGTTACAGATGAAGGAGAGCCAGAGAGCTATGAAGAGGCCCTGTCACTTGATGATAGAAGAAAATGGTTGGAACCCATGCAAGATTAGATGAATTCCTTGCATGAGAACAACACTTATGAGTTGGTTGAGTTGCCAAAGGGATGGAAAGCAATTAACAACAAATGGGTCTTTAGGCTAAAGACGGAAGAAAGTACTTCACAGCCAAGGTACAAGGCGAGATTGGTTGTGAAAGGATTTGGTCAAAAGAAGGGGATTGATTTTGATGAAATCTTTTCTCCTGTTGTGAAGATGTCTTCTATCCGGGTTGTCTTGGGTTTGGATGCCCATTTGGATTTGGAGATTGAACAACTTGACGTGAAGACAACTTTTCTCCATAGTGAGCTAGAGGGAGAGATCTATACGAAGCAACCGGAAGGGTTTGAAGTCAAGGGAAAAGACAACCTTGTGGGCAAGCTGAGGAAGAGCTTATATGGTCTTAAGCAAGCTCCGAGGCAATGGTACAAAAAGTTTGACTCCTTCATGGTAGATCATGAGTTTAGCAGGTCTACCTCCGATCCTTATGTCTATGTCAAGAGGTACTCTGATTATAATTTTATTATGCTCTTGCTATATGTGGATGATATGTTGATTGTTGGCCATGATGCAAAGAAAATCCGAAGTTTGAAGAACGCTTTGAGTGCTTCATTTGCAATGAAGAATTTGGGACCGGCAAAGCAAATACTTGGCATGAAATTCTCTAGAGACCGGAATAAGAAGAAATTATGGTTGTCTCAAGAGAGATACATCGAGAAGATTCTTGATAGGTTCAACATGAGCAAGGCAAAACCGGTGTGTTCTCCATTTGCGTCTCACTTTAGGCTTAGCTCCAAGCAAAGTCCTACAAGTCACCAAGAGAAGGAAGAGATGACGAAAGTGCCTTATGCTTCAGCTGTGGGTAGCTTGATGAATGCCATGGTGTCCACTAGGTCGGATATTGCCTATGCCGTTGGTGTTGTTAGCCAGTTCATGTCTAATCCGGGTAAAGAGCATTGGTCAGCCGTGAAGTGGATATTGCGGTATCTCAGGGGTACTTCTAGTTTGTGTTTATCCTTTGGCCATGAGAGTCTGATACTTGAAGGGTATACGGATGCGGATATGGCAGGAGATGTTGATTCTAGGAAGTCTACTTCTAGGTTCGTGATGACCTTTGCAGGAAGAGCCGTGTCATGGCAATCAAAGTTGCAGAAGTGTGTAGCATTGTCCACTACAAAGGCAGAGTACATTGCCCTGTCAGAGGGTGGAAAAGAGGTTATGTGGATGAAGAAGCTTCTTGAGGAACTTGGTCTTAGTCAAGACAAGTTCGTTGTGCATTGTGATAGTCAGAGTGCCATCCATCTCAGTAAGAATCCTACCTTTTATTCAAGGTCTAAGCTTATTGAGGTGCGGTATCAGTGGATACGAGAAGCAATTGAGATGAAGCAATTATGTGTTGAGAAAATCCATACGAAGGATAATGGCTCCGATATGATGACTAAGCCACTACTGAAGGAGAAGCTTGTTTTCTGTCGGAAGCAAGCGGGCTTGGTAGAGCCCTCCATATGAGTTTGGAGGGGGAGATTGTTGGGATGGTCCAAACCCACATGGACCAAAAACAAATAAACATTATGTGGGCAAAAATTGAAATAAAGAAAATGTTGGGTTATTGTGCAAAACTCAACATTTGGTTAGTCACACACACGTGACTCATTTGAAACAAAAGTAAATGGCATTATGACGAGCTGCAGCAAAATTAGAAAAGAGAGAGTGAGGAGTTTGGCAAAGAGGAGAAAAGGAAAGTGGGGGAGTGTCCTCATCTTTGCAAGCCTTGATCGGGTAGCAAACAAAGTCCGATCTTGATGAAATTTCAGTATGTTGTTCTCCTCTTCAAGCTCTACAAAGTGAACAGAGCTGATTCTTGAGAAGCTTCATGTTTCTAGGTATTGGTGTTATACCCATTTGAGAAGGGAAATTAATTGACCAGGTTATTCCGCTGCGCATTTAATTCCGGTTAGTTGTTGTTGTATTGAATTGGTGTGATTTTCTCCAACACCAGGCTCCAAGCAACGAATTTAGGCAACAAGTAGTACTAACTCTACATCTAAAATACTGTAACAACTTAGCATTAGTTTCTTGCAATCTTCAAATGCAACCGTTAAACCTTATCCAAAACAGAGTAACTTCAAAGTGTTGGGACTAATGCAGTTACATTACCGCTTTCCACAGTTCCAGCAATATGGTCCACTGTTTCATCTCTACCAAGCAAATGACAATTGTAAACAACGAAATTCCAAGTTATCTTCATATACAATTGTAAGAAATTAAAGTGTATCTCTGTGATCTGTCATATGCCATCATTTGTCTAGGTATATGAAGTATCGAATATGCATGGAATATTGACTTTAGATTTGTGAAATTGAGTTCTGGATTTTGTTAGATTATGTGATCAAGCTGCATTAGTGTGATCAAGTTGTTAGTGGAGTTAGTGGAGAATAATCAAGCTGTGTGGTTGGTCCCATCAACTTAAGTGTGTTAGGTAAAGTGTGCAAGTTGTGTGTGTTTTTTTATTGTTGTAATGTTTTCTTTGTTATCTGATCATTCTTGGGAGGCCTCATGTCAGCAAACTAAGAAGATCAGCTTAGTGGATTATGGGTCTCCATGCTGCACTAGTTGTTTGGGTTGAAGGTCTGGTACTGCAACTTGCATGCATAAGGGCCTATATAAGTGTAGTTTGTAATCTGAATTTAACAAGTGAAATAAGAGTAAATTGAGTGTGTTTCACTTCATTAAATGTTTCTTGACTTGTTCATTAAGTGTTCAAGTCAAAAGATTGAGTGAATTGAGAGAAAACCAATAGAACAGTAACCAAGAAAATCAGTTTTTTCGAGTTCTGCAGTTTTCTGGAAATTTCCCAGACTTTCCCAGAAAACATCGATGTTCTTCTAAAAACATCGATGTTCAAATCCTTCTGCCAAATTGTTTGAAGTTCCAATGTGCAGCAACATCGATGTTGTAAACATTCTGCCAAATTTAATTGAAGTTCCAGTAGCTTTTCAACATCGATGTTTTGTATTTAAACATCGATGTTCTAAGCTGACGGCTAAATCAATTGAAGACCAGTGGCATTTCAACATCGATGTTCTAAATTTAAAATCGATGTTCTAAGTGCACTGCCAAAGAAATTGAAGTTCCAGTGTCTCAAAATATCGATGTTTTGAGTTCAACATCGATGTTCTTGAGCTCTGTCAAATTGATTGAAGGAAGAAAAGCCAATAGATTTCCTCTTCAGCTTGGAGAATTAAGCATATCATGGATCTATCTTCAGCAATCATGCAATGCCTATTTTGCAGACAGATTGTGCCATGACGATGGGCTCTGAATGATCCAAGATGTCTTGGAGTACTGCCCCTTCCATCATTTCCCTCTTTGAAGAATGTTCAACAGATACCATTGTCAGTGGAAGTGATGCCTATTGGTTTATTGGGTTGTACACCCATGATGGACTAGGCCTATTTGGTAAAGCCCAGGTCCATATTCTATTTATAGAAAACTGTTAGTCAGTTTTCTAAACTACGGGGTGTGTGGAACAGAAAAAAAAACATGGGTTGTTTCTTTTGCTGTGTGCTCTCTTTCTCTCCCTCTCTCTGCTCTCTGGTTTTGTCCAGAAAAATACATAAACATTCTTTATACAAAACTAGGGTTCTTAGGTTGTGGTTAGTGTGTTATTTTCTAGTGATTAATATCCTAGTGATCTAACTCCCGACCAACAAGTATGCTGATGATCCAGAGGAATCAACCGATCCAGACTCCGATTTCAACGGGCTCCAATTCAACAGAAAAAGATAAGTCTTCTTCTTATGTTAATTTAATCTTCTGCTGTGCAATATGTTTATGTGTTGAACATGATTAATTTCCTAACATTGGTAGCGGAGCCTTAGATTTTATACCCTGATTGATTTGTTGTTTTTGTGAAAAAAAAAATTCAATCGGTGGAATAATATGTCTTCTGGAATTGTATTGATTGTTTTTCTAATACCGTATTTGTACATAACATTTTTGATTTATGTAAGTAAACTATTGTACAAAACACGTTTGACAAAAAGATGTAATTCTTTTGTCGAGAAAAACAATTTATTCGGTTTTTACTTTGTGTAAAACGAATGGAATGAACCCGTGAATGTTTCTGAAACTCACGAACCAATTTATTTTTGTTGTGAAACGAATGGTGTATTTTGTGTGTATTACAACCCATTGAAACCCAGGCGAGAGTCAAACACGATTTGCAAATTGCAAATCTCGCTGCCTCTGGCGGCTACGCTCAAGAGGACCTGCACCATGTTGGCTTGTGTATGTGTTTTATGTTGCGTTTTTTGGGCTGTTTGTAGGTCTGTGGTTGGAGCGGGCGGTGGTTCACGGTGGCCGGGCTCTGTGCTTGTGTCTAGGACTGTGGAGGCAACTCTCGCGTTGCAGACGGTGAGCAGAGGCGGTCATCCTCGCGTGGTGGTTTTTTGTAGCTGCTGCAACCGAATGCGTGGCGGTAGTGCGCGACGGGGTCAGAAGCTTCATGTTCGTCATGCAATTGAGGGTGGCGGCGTTTGTCGCTGTCTTCTCTAACTCCTGCCGACGACGGACCGCGACCTGCATCGACCTTTGTGGTGGTTGCGCGGCTGCTCCTCCCTCCTCTTACGGCGTGTGTCGCCCTGCTCCGATCTACGTCCCGGCGTCTTGAGATTCTCCACGGCCGATGGCGAATGCAGCGGGCTCCTTCCTGTGTGAAGGGTGTCTCGCGGCAGATCCGGCATTGACGAGGCAGTTTTTGAGGCGAGGTGAAATGGCCGAGCGAAGCGGCGGCCTTAGTGGCGTGCTGCACCTGCTTCGGCTGACTCGGTCTCCTCAGGCGGCGGCGACCTTTTTGGTTGTCGTGGTCCTCTCCTGTCGGGGCGGTCAGTCCGTGGCGGTGGCAGCCTTCGTGGTTGCTACTCCTTCCTCCTCCGGCGGCGGTAGATGACTCCAGTGGGAGCCGTGGCGGCGGCGGCGGCTGCTTTGACTGCCAAAGGAAAGAGATGAAACCCTAGGGTTTCACTCCACCCGAAAAACTTCACGTGGGCTGCGGGTCAGGGCCGAACCTGTCACGTGGGCTCATTTGTTGGGCTTACTGGACAGTTGCTGTTTGTTCTACGGGTCGGGCCCGATTTGTTTGGCTCACTGGACTGGATTCCTGGCCCGCGGGTTTAACCCAATTTGTTTGGCTTGCAAGACCTGTTTGGACTCGTTTGGGTTGAATTTTAATTGGGCTATTCTGGACTGTGTGATCTTTTTAGCCTGATTATTTATATGGGTTTAGTGTCCTAAGTTAATGGGTTCCGTTGTACATTATTTTTCACAATAATTGTTTTATACAAAATATATTAGAGAATTTGTTTCTTTAATTTATGATTGAATGTATATTTTTATTTTAGTCTAACTATGTGTTAGATGATAAATAGAATTATGTACTTTCAATTGTATTAGATAATTATATGTTAATTATCTAGTATGTATAAAATGATATTAAAGAATAAGATTCTTTAATTTATGATTGATTTTTATTTAAACTAACTATGTGTTAGACCTTAAATAAAATAAAGTCAAGTCAATCATATTGGATAATTATATGTTAATTATCTAGTTTGTGAATAATAATAATTATACTAAAGAATGAGTCTCTTTAGTTTATGATTGATTGATTGTTTATTTTAATCTAACTATGTGATAGATGATAAATAAAATCAAGTGCTTTCAATCATATTTAAGATAATTATTTGATAATTATCTTATTCATGAAAATTAACTTTAAAGAAAGAGATTCTTTAATAAATTTTTCATTACTGGTTTTTATTTAAGAATGAACTATGTGTTATTCTTAAATGAAAAATAATTACTTTTGATAATGCTGGATGATTATATGTTAATTATCTATTTCAAAAGCGTTTTATTAAAGAATGAGTTTCTTTAATAAATTATTAATTGCTAAATTTTATTTTTGGATTAATTATGTGTTATATCCTTTAATAAAAATTATGTGCACTTAATAATGCTAGATAATTATATGTTAATTATCTATCTCTCACTTAAGGGAAAACTCGGTTTTTATTCCTAGTGGGAGTTTAAATTGCTTTATACTGTTGAATATTATGCAATAGTTATTTATTCTTTTAAGCATGAATGATGATTTACTTTGATGTGTTTTCGATTTTGTGCTTGGAAGTATGTTAGCTATTTATTTTATTTATTATTCTTGTATATATGATGTGGCTTCCTATATGGACTTATCTGATTTTATTTCTCTTTAATATAATGTGTTATAGTTTATTATTGACTGTTGTAGGAAATAATATCATCGTTAAACCTCCTGAGTTGAGAAATTTTTATGATGGTATTTGTAATGTTTTGAATGCATGAAAATCCATTATGTTGGATTAAAGTAATATTTTGTGTTCTGAAAATCATAAAGGGTGAGCCTGTAAAAGGTAGAGAGAAACCTCTAGCTTATGAGCAAGAGGGAGTAATTCTTTCTTGCACTGTGTGTGTGGCTGTTAGAATCCAAAGGTTTTTGTAACTTTTGGACTACCTTTAAAATTAATTTTGGCGGTGTGTCCTTAACCAAACTTAGACAGTAGTAAGCGATAATGGTCACTTATTTGGTATGGAACAAAGACGTTCCAACTGTCATCTATTTTTACCACTACTTCTTCTGACAATGTTGTTTGTCATTTTGAGTAAGATGTGGGACACCTGTGGGTGCCCAATAGGACTACTCAAAGAAGTGCCTTTGTGGCTTAAAATACTTATATTGGTAATGGTACCAATTGTTAAGTATATGTCTTTTCGACAAAAGTGGTAAAAATCAAAGAAGGATCGAAATAAATTTTAATTGTGATAATGGGAAAAAAGTTCCTACTTATCGAGATGGTAGAAAGAAGGTAAAGCTGAGTGCTTTAACTGTGGATAATATATGTATTTTGGTGCTTTGTGCCCAACTTTTAAGAAGGTATGTCTTTCTTAAAATACAGACAATTTGGTACTATTTGTTATATGAATCAATTATCAATTGGATAGTTGATTCAGTATCCACAAATTGTGTAATAAATGATCCAGGATCATTTATATATAATTGTCAAATGTCGGTTGAATCAAAGTAAGTTCATGTAGGAACTGACTCTCAGGAGAAAGTTAAAGGATTAGACTGATTGTGTAAGGGTCAAAATCCTAAATCTACATGATATATACTATGTTCATCAGACTTGACAAAACCTTGTATCTAGTGGGAGTAGATTTTTCCTACTATACTAACCTTTATGGGTATATTTTTGGTATGTTTATCTTGTTTTTCTGGATAATGAATATGTTTCATATAATTCTAGACTTCCCCTATTTACATTGTCATTCTATGTGAATGATGATGTGAAAAATGTCATTCTATTTTTTATCATACGGATCGATAAATAATGAACTGTCTCGCCAATGCGGGCTTGATGGGTTCATTTTCAAGATTGAACTTCATATGTATGAGTTCTTTCTTGAGAGGAAGGTGACAAGGAAATCATATCGAATTACACTACAGAGCAAAATATCATTTGCAATTAATCCATTTTGACATGTGGTCAAATTGAATGTGAGGGCAAGGCATAGTGCCTAGTATTTCATCACTCTTATTGATTTTCCATAAGTCTTGGGCTATTGAATGTTATTGACAGTTTCTAAACCATGTGGAAAATCAGCTTGATAGTTGTATCAAAGCAGTTGGCTAGGGCCATGATATTTGTATGATTGGTTCATATAAATATATGATGAAGTAGGATTAGTTAAATAGTTAGATAATCTTAAAACTCCACAACAAAATATTGTTATGGAGAGAAGAATTTGATTCTTCAAGAAATGGTCAGGTTTACGGTAGCCTGATGTCCTCCAAAATGTTCTTGGAAAATGTGTTTTTCAAGAAAAGTTAATATTAAAAGCATGATCAAGAATAGTAACTTGGGATAAATCAATTGAGTATTGATGAGTTCAAAAGAATCTTGATCCTAATGGGAGCAATTGGATAATAGTGAATTTGTTTCATTAAATCCAATACCTCAAAAGTGGTCACAGTATGGAACCGAGTCGACACTTTAGATCGATGGTATTGATCAAGAGACCTAAAGGCTCTCATAGTATAACCTCTTTTGTAGAGGGGAACTTGAAAGATCGTTTCTTATAAGACTAAGAATAAATGGATTAAGACAACATGAGTTGTACTTCATGCAATTAAAACAAATTTGAGTGTTAGTAAAACATGTGAGGCTTTTGGGAACAAATAGGTTCTCCAAATATTATGCTAAGTGCTGATGAGTCAATGGATGTTTTTGACCTCGTATTACATCAAGTGGATGTAAGCATTATCTTCCCTTAGTGGAAAATTAGAAGAAAATTTACATGCAACAAACTGTGGGTTTTTGCTGTAAAAGGGCAATGATACTTAGTGTATTAGTGTATTGCCCATTCAGGTCTGTTTGAAGACTTACAATTCTTCTATATAATGGTTCTTAAGGTTTTGTGTAACCAAGACATCATCATTTTTGCAATGATAGATGATGACCATTATATCGAGATCAGCAAGTCATAAGTGACTTCATTATCTTACGTCCACGCCACGTTGTTGGCTGGAAATTATAAGAATTTCCTTGTATCTATACTCTTAGTTGTCCTTCATTTTTGGAAATGTAGGACATGGAGGGGAAATTGCATACATTTATTGCTGAGGGCAATAACCTAAGCCGACAATAGTGTTATCAAACTCAAATACTGCTTGACAAATGTGCCTTCTTCTAATGTCATAAGAGTCTAGTATATACTTTAAAGTATACAAGACAAGAAACTTGTTATTTTGTTGGAATGGTAAATAGTTACCGAATCAATCTTGGATATGGACATTAGAAGACAGTCATGAAAATACTATGGTATTTAAGAGTATGATAAACTATATTATAAGCTTTAAGGAGAAAAGTTCTACTTAAAAGCTTACATGCATGTTGACTATAGTGGTGATCTTGGACTATGTGTAGTCTTACCATTTTGTCAAACATGGTCTTGTCAATTATAGGAATTGAATTTATAAATTCTATCATTTGTAGTACAAAGCTGTATGGCTAAAATAGTTTAGCCATAAGGAATAATGCATGAGGCAAAATTCCCTCATTGATTATCTATTGTGATAATCATGCAGTGATATTCCTACGGGAGGAATTGGTAGTACTATGACAAGACAAAAACACATTGATATTTCACATAAGGAAGTGAATATAAAGTATATTCCTACTGGTGATATGTAGTACAAAGTCACCAAACCTATTTTGGAAAGACTCATTTGTTAGTTAAATGGAGCAAATAGGTTTAGTAGGAATTAAATGCAATAATTTTTATTATTGTTCTTTCCCTTACCTTTATATTCACACTAAATCATTGGATTTATATAATGCCGTTTTGTGTAAACGTTCATATATACGGAATACATGTTATGTACATGTGTGGACATATGCTAGGTGCATATGATGGGATGAGAGGCTTAGTGCTGAGCTCATCAAAAGATATGTCTAACAGACATGTTAGCTCTCTCACACGAGTAACCATCTCTATGACTAGGTGTGTCATAGGGGTAAGACAGTTTTAAGTCAAGAATAAGTTGAGTACTTATTCTGTAAGAGCCTGACTTAAAACATATTTTCGCCTTGATATTGTTCAAGATGAGGTCAGTCATGATTGACCGAAGATAAAACGGAGTAATTTTTTATCTTGTCTGTTCTAAAGCTAGGTAGGGTTCTGTTGGAAAACGGTAGAGTGGTGGACCCAAGTTAAACACTAGGTGTGTTTGAACTATTACCTACACAGTATTATTAATGACATATGCTCCAATGAGGGAAGGAGAAAATACTGTGGCACACGAATTCATACCATGTATGCTTTGTGACCGATTAAGGAGTAGGAAATATGATCTCATTTCCTTACTGTGTGAGCCTTGAGAAAATGAACAAGCGCCCTTAGGGACCTTTTACTACTACTTGAAACCTTAGCTTGGTGTTGCTATCTTGGCTGTATTCTGAATGGCCATGAGTGATTCGGCCTAATCGGGATATGTCAGAAAAGCAACTGAGTTAAGATGTAGAGTTTTGAGTAAAAGGGAAGATCATTGAGTGTTGCACTTTTCTTTGTGTTCGCAATGTGGCCACCTATGTTTTTCAGTAAAACATAATTGTGAATACATGTAGAGAATTGGGGTCTGTGTTTCTCTTAAATGCAACTAAATGTATCTGGGGAACTTACATACTTACTCTACTTGAACTATTGTATATTCTTAACAGATATACAATGTAGTTCTCTACTTGAGCTATTGTATATGCCTAACAGATGTACAATAAAGAGCTCTTACTAGTATGTTGGTCGCACGACCTATTTACCCATATGAAATGTTATGAAGATATAGATGGTAATGTCCATCATATGTGAGTGGGAGATATTGGTTTATTGGGTTGTACACCCATGATGGACTGGGCCTATTTGGTAAAGCCTAGGTCCATATTCTATTTATAGAAAACTGTTAGTCAGTTTTCTAAACTACGGGGTGTGTGGAACATAAAAAGACATGGGTTGTTTCTTTTACTGTGTGCTCTCTTTCTCTCCCTCTCTCTACTCTCTGGTTTTGTCCAGAAAAATACATAAACATTCTTCATACAAAACTAGGGTTCTTAGGTTGTGGTTAGTGTGCTATTTTCTAGTGATTAATATCCTAGTGATCTAACTCCCGACCATCAAGTATGCTGATGATCCAGAGGAATCAACCGATCCAGACTCCGGTTTCAACGGGCTTCAATTCAACAGAAAAACATAAGTCTTCTTCTTCTGTTAATTTAATCTTCCGCTGTGCAATATATTTATATGTTGAACATGATTAATTTTCTAACATAAGAACATTATGGTCAATGGTTTTATTATTTGCATCTCTATTGTCTGTATGGCTAACAAGAAACATATTGGTGCTTGAAGACCATCCTTTTGATCCGCAAAGTGTTTTCTACATAGTTATTTTCAGGGTTCCCCAAAGGGTGCTCCCACACCTGCTGGCTTTAAAGATTGATCAAATGCCACGTTCATCTGCATCTTCTCCTCTCCTGTCCGTCCTTCTCGCGAACACAAGGCAACAACAGAACTTCTGGTGCCTGCCATTACTCAAAGCTTTGGAACTTTCAAAAGACAGTTTTGATGTTATCTCTACCGAATTTATCTTTGAATTAGACTCAGCAATTGATGCTTTCTTGGGTTTCACATGCTGGAAATGGACCTTTACATCTCAATAATTCCCTCAACGAACTCAGCAACCTCACTTCTGAATTTTTGCTTCTTCTCCTCATACTCTGTTACGAGTTTATTTTATTAAAAAAGAGCCGAGTGCCTTTCCAATCTTAAGCTTCTCATTCACCCTTCTACACATTAAAAATCATGAGCCTGTTCATGCATTACTCGTCGATGGAAAAGCATAGTTAATGAATATACAGATCAATGAGTCTGAAGTCTAAGCAGAAAAGGAAAGTAAAGGTATGAATGAACTAGTTTCCTGCTTGGAAAATGCTTCCAAGATGTCATTAGTCAGATGATAATTTTCTTCTCATTCAAAAAAAAAAAACATAGAAATTCTACGGCCCTACTGCTGTTTATTACAGCAATATGGAAAGTAAATTGATTTGCTTTGCGGAGGCCATTGCTGCAGTTCTACTTTCTTCAAAACCGGACTGCATATTTGTTATTTGTTGTGTGACGGCCAACACACATCCTCAAATCCTTCGCCATTCCGATGCTTGTTCTTGGATTTGTTTTAATCAATCCAAAAGCAATTGCTAGCTTTTCACAATGGTGCTGCATATTTGTTATTTGTTGTGTGTCTTTTTGTTTAAACAATTCTTGTTTATAATAAAAAAAAATTTGATAGCGGCTAATCTCGTTTTTTGTTTAAGCATTTGTTTTAACTTGTAACTTGTAAGCCTACCCAAATGATCAAAATTGATCCGTCTTATTAATATGTATCAACAACAAAATCTCATATCAGAACAGAGAGAGTAGGTATCAAACGACAACTCATTAAGAGACAAGAAAGCATCAGAGTGGGAAGAAGTAAGACTTATGCACCACACATTCATTAACTTTTATCTTTATTTTTAGTGGCTAAAATAACAATAGCGGATATTGGAAGACAACGAAAAAGCAGCAGGTTCTTATAACATATTTGTTCACTACCAAATTAACATCAGCAAATTCTACAAGAAGCCACCAGCTTCTATTCTATATTTCTTCTGGTTCTCTTTTGGGTGGAAGAGTAATTAAAAAGCAAAAGATATGGCTGAAATCATTCTTAAATTTGCACTGGAGGAGACACTGAAGAAGGTGGGCTCGCTTGCTGTCGAAGGTATCCAACTTGCGTGGGGATTCAAGGGACAGCTGTAGAAACTCAAGCAATCCTTGGACATCATTCGAGCTGTGTTGCATGATGCAGAAGAGAGACAAGCAAGAGAAGCTTCTGTGAAGATTTGGCTGCAAAACCTTAGAGAGGTAGCATATGAGGCTGAGGATGTGTTGGATGAGTTTGGCTACGAGGTTCTCCGGCAAAAGGTCGAGACAACTCCAACTGAGAAGGTACGCAACTTCTTTTCTGCCTCCTTGAGATGGGAATGAAAATTAAGACGATCAATTATGAGCTGTCCAAGATTAAAGAAGATGCTGTTGGCTTTGGTCTAATTAGTGCTGTTATCTCCACGGAGAGAGCTCCACAAACTACCGTAAGCCGAGTAACGCACTCCTTCCTGGACAAATCAGAGCAAGTTATAGGAAGGGATAGTGATGTGTCTCAAGTGATCAATTTGTTGAATGTTTCAAGTGCTGATCAAGTGCTCTTCGTTGTCCCTATTGTTGGGATGGGTGGTCTCGGGAAGACGACTTTGGCCAAATTGGTGGTGAAAGAAATTGGTGGTAGAAAGCTTTTCCATAAAACAATTTGGGTTTGTGTTTCCCAAAACTTTAACGAGCAAAGCATTCTGGGAGAAATGCTACAGAATTTGTCTGGTATAAACATTAAGGGCTGTTAGGTAGCCAACTTTGTTGAAAAACAAAGGTTAGGCAACCTAATTGTCTATTTTTTCAACAAAGTATACCAT
Organism: Turnera subulata; assembly: GCA_028386065.3. Classification (NCBI taxonomy): domain Eukaryota; kingdom Viridiplantae; phylum Streptophyta; class Magnoliopsida; order Malpighiales; family Passifloraceae; genus Turnera; species Turnera subulata. The sequence continues at coordinate 21,616 of JAKUCV010006541.1, forward strand.
TTCTTCAACAAATTACAGTTAGAAAGTTTTACACTTTGGTCCCTGTAATTTTGAGTTTCTACAATTTGGTCCCTAACAAAATGCTAGGGTGTTCATCTCCTCTTCAAGACATCCCAACATTCACAACAATTGTGAATAAGAGAGTGCAAGAGAGAGTGTGTGTAGGGAAGGAAAATTGATAAGAAAAATTTCCTTCCTAAAATTAGGGAGTGACAAAATAGTGAGAAAAATACCTTAGGGGTATTTTTTACAAACACTTGAGAAACACCTTGTGGGATACTATTTTGGGTAGAACTCTAGGTTTGTAATACCCCTAAAATTTAGGGAAGTCTCTCTTGTAAGCCTACTATTTTTATAGTAGAAGTTTTTCCGGTGGGATCGGGATTGTGGATGTAGCCCGGTATTTGGGTGAACCACGTTAAATACTGTGTGTCATCTATTTTTTTTTTTGTCCTCCACTTGTTTATTTCCTTGTGAGGTGATATTATTTCCGCAAGATAGTGCAACCGGACCCAACAACTGGTAGCGGAGCTGAAGGTTCATGCTTTGTCAGGTATAGGTTGTGAATTAATACACTGTGCAAGTGATCCTGTCTAAGAGGCTGGGTTTTAAGTGAATCTTTGTTCCTCCAGTCTTTTCTGGGGATTTATCTTAGAATGATAATTCTGTCTAAGGAGATTGGCTAGGCCATCTTTCCTGGGAATTATCGAATCAGTTAAATTCACTACCTGTTAGGCACTATTCACGTATATGGCACTGTTCACATATACGGTGCTATTTGTGTATACGGTACTGTTCACATATACGATACTATTCACCGCCGGAAGAATTTTTTTATCAAAGAAGGCTGTTAAAATTCTTGATCGAAAATGGAGTCGAGGATAAACAAGATGATCACTCTTGATGGCACAAATTACCACTTATGGAGAAACAAGATGAAGGATCTCCTGTTCGTGACGAAGATGCATTTACCAGTATTTAGCCTGGTAAAGCCTGAAGATAAGTCAGACGAGGAGTGGGAGTTTGAACACATCCAAGTCTGCGGCTATATACGGCAATTTGTTGAGAATAATGTTTACAACCACATTTCTGGCATTGAGCATGCTAGAACACTGTGGGAGAAGCTCGAAGAATTGTATGCCTCAAAGACAGGGAACAACAAGCTATTTTACTTGACAAAGTTGATGCAAGTAAAATACCAGGAAGGCAAATTGGTTGCAGATCACCTTAATGAGATGCAAGGGATCGTGGACCAGTTGGCTAGTATGGGCATAAAATTCGACGATGAGGTGCTTGCTCTTATGGTCCTGGCGACTCTCCCAGATTCATGGGAAACCTTGAAGGTTTCAATCACAAACTCTGCACCTAATGGTGTCGTGAGTATGGCAACCGTCAAAAGTGGCATTCTGAATGAAGAAATGAGACGAAGAACACAAGGCTCGTCTTCTTCACAGTCAGAGGTCTTGGCTACAGTGACGAGGGGGAGAAGTCAAAACAAGGGTCAAAGCAACCGGGACAAGAGCAGGGGTAAATCCAACAAATTTGCCAACGTTGAGTGCCATTACTGCAAGAAGAAGGGCCACATCAAAAGATTTTGCCGAGAGTTCAAGAAGGATCAGAAGAAGAACAAAGGCAAGGATGTGAGGAAAGAAGAGAGCAGTGATGATGAAGCGAATTCTCTTGGAGAGTTCAATGTTATCTGTGATGATGACATCATTAACCTCACTATCCAGGAGACAAGCTGGGTAGTTGATAGTGGTGCTACTATTCATGCAACACCACGGAGAGAACTCTTCTCATCTTACACACCTGGTAATTTTGGGACTGTAAGAATGGGAAATGATAAAGCCTCGATGGTTGTCGGCAAAGGAGATGTTTGCCTAGAGACCATGAACGGGATGAAGCTGATTTTAAAGAATGTCAGGCATATTCCAGATATGCGTCTGAATCTGATCTCTGTTGATAAGCTCGATGAGGAAGGTTTCTGCAATACCTTCTACAACGGCAAGTGGAAACTCACCAAAGGCTCGCTAGTAGTGGCACGAGGTACAAAGGTGTCAAAGTTGTACGTGACCCAGGCAAAGATTCCACAGCAAGATGTAAATGTTGTGGAGAATGACAGCCAAGTCCAGCTATGGCATAGACGCCTTGGGCACATGGGCGAGAAGTCAATGGTGAAGCTTGCTAAGAAGAATGTTCTGTCAGGATTGAATCAAATCCAGCTGAAGAAGTGCAGTCACTGTCTAGCTGGTAAGCAAAATAGAGTTTCTTTCAAGAGCTTTCCTCCTTCTAGAAAGAAAGATGTGCTAGAACTGGTACACTCAGATCTGTGCGGGCCTTTCAACAATTCCCTTGGTGGTGCCCGATATTTCGTGACATTCATTGATGATCATTCACGAAAGACTTGGGTTTACACATTGAAGTCAAAAGATCAAGTGTTATCAGTCTTCAAGCAGTTCCTAACTATGGTAGAAAGAGAGACAGGAAAGAAGCTGAAGTGCATCCGGACAGATAATGGTGGTGAGTACACAGGCCCATTTGATGCTTACTGCAAAGAACATGGTATTCGACATCAGTTTACTCCACCCAAAACTCCACAGTTGAATGGCTTAGCTGAGAGGATGAACAGAACTTTAATTGAGAGAACCAGATGCTTACTCTCTCACTCGAAGTTACCACAGGTCTTCTGGGGTGAAGCACTACTTACAGCGGCTTATGTGCTGAACCATTCACCCTGTGTTCCTTTTCAGTATGAGGCTCCAGAGAAGGTCTGGTCAGGAAGGGATATTTCCTATGATCACCTACGAGTATTTGGGTGTAAAGTTCATGTTCACATCCCCAAGGATGAGAGAAGCAAACTAGATGCTAAGACGAGGCAGTGTGTATTCATCGGTTATGGCCAAGACATGCTTGGCTATAGGTTCTATGATCTGGTGGAGAAGAAGCTTATCAGAAGTCGAGATGTTGTCTTTGTGGAGGATCATACCATAGAAGACATTGACAAAGCAGAGAAGCATAGTGTTGATCTAGAGGAGTTTCAGTTACCTCAAACAGAGACACCGAGACAAGTTGGAGATGATGTTCAGGATATTCATCCTGAAATTCCAGATGATCCTGTTGAAGATGAGCCAGTAGATGCTATTGAGGATGATGGCAATGATGATGCAGATGATGATGATGCAGCTAGTGATGACCATCCTCAGCCGTCAAGTAGCTCTCCTTATCGTACAAGGTCTGGTAGAGTTGTGCAATGCTCTACCAGATATTCTCCAAGTGATTATTTGTTGCTCACTGGTGGGGGAGAACCAGAAAGCTATGATGAAGCTACTAGTGATGAGCATAAGGAGAAGTGGGTTCAAGCCATGCGAGAAGAGATGAAGTCCTTGCATGAGAATAAAACGTTTGAGCTGGTGAAGCTGCCTAAAGGCAAGAGAGCTTTGAAGAACAAGTGGGTGTTCAGGATCAAGCACGAGGAGCACAGTCCACTTCCCAGATTCAAAGCAAGATTGGTTGTCAAAGGTTTCAGTCAAAGGAAAGGGATAGACTTTGATGAAATTTTCTCACCAGTGGTGAAGATGACCTCAATCCGCACGGTGCTGGGATTAGCTGCAAGTCTCAATCTGGAGGTTGAACAGATGGATGTCAAGACAGCCTTCCTACATGGTGATTTGGAAGAAGAGATATACATGGAGCAGCCAGAGGGTTTCCAGCGAAAAGGAAAAGAGGATTATGTTTGCAGATTGAGGAAGAGCCTCTACGGCTTAAAACAAGCCCCGAGACAGTGGTATAAGAAGTTTGAGTCTGTGATGGAGCAACAGGGATACAAGAAGACTACTTCAGACCACTGTGTATTCGTCCAGAAATTTTCTGACGATGATTTCATCATCCTATTGCTCTATGTGGATGATATGCTGATTGTTGGCCAGAATGTCTCCAGAATCAACAGCTTGAAAGCACAGCTAAGCAAATTTTTCTCCATGAAAGACTTGGGGCCAGCAAAACAAATTCTCGGGATGAGAATTATTCGAGATCGGCAAGCTAAGAAGATATGGTTGTCTCAGGAGAAGTACATTGAGAAAGTGCTTCAGAGGTTCAACATGGATAAGGCTAAAGCAGTTAGTTGTCCTCTTGCTAACTACTTTAGATTAAGTCCTGAGCAGAGTCCATCTACGAATGAGGAGAAGAAAGAGATGGAGCGGATTCCATATGCCTCAGCAGTGGGAAGTTTGATGTATGCCATGGTATATACCCGACCAGATATTGCTCACGCAGTCGGAGTGGTGAGTCGATACCTTTCTAATCCTGGAAAAGAGCATTGGAATGCTGTCAAGTGGAATCATTCCCTGCATTAAAGGAATTTCGATTGGTAAAAATGTGGAATTTAGGTGAGTGGATGTTGCCGGGAGGAAATGGTGAGCTGATGCTTTTTTCTAGCTTACAAGTGTTGTTGATATCTGAATGTCCTAAATTGAGGAGTATCCCAGGGATCTCGCATATGCCATCACTTGTCCGGTTGAACATTGATGAATATCATGAATTGAGTGAGTTATCAGGCAAATTTCAAGTTGGTACACCCATGGAAGAGATAAATATACAGAGTTGTCCTAATTGGATGTCGATACCAAGCCTCCAATACTCCACTTGTCTTAAACAACTAGTACTTCTCTATTGTGGCAAATTAACTTCTCTCCCACTCTGGTTGCAGTCTTGCACAAAATTACAGGATTTGGAAGTCGATAAATGCCCAATTGATGATTTCTCAATGGATCTGAATGGTTTTCTTCCTCTTGAACGAATTAATGACAATTGGGGATATTAACAGAACGTCGTGTCTTCCCAATGGATTGGAATCCTGTACATCTTTGGTTCCGATTTGGGAGTGGGTCAACTAGATTCTATACCTGAAGATTTTGGGAAATTAACATCTCTTATTGAATTAAGGATTGAGACTGTGCAAGATTAACTTACATTCCGGATGACATGTTTGGTGGTCACTTGACCCGATTGAAACGTCTGAGAATCGGTGGATTCTGGGAAGAATTAGAGGCATTCCCGGGGCTGAATTCAATCTAGAATCTCAAACGTACCCTTGAAACCTTAGACATAATAGGATGGAGAAAACTGGAGTCATTGCCAAACCAATTACAACAACTCACCTCCCTCAAGACGTTGGTCATAGAGCGTTTTGATGGAATTGAGATCCTGCCGGAATGGTTCAACAATCTTTCATCTCTTCGAATGATTACGATTGCTCGCTGTGAGAGTTTGAAGCATCTACCATCTTCGGCAGCCATGCAATGCTTATCCAAATTAAAGGTGTTATAGATTTTTCAGTGTCCTATTCTGAAGGAAAATTGCGACAAGGAAACGGGTTTCGAATGGTCCAAGATACATCACATCCCACAAATTCAGTTTCCCTGAAAGGATATAAGGTCGTCAAATAATAAGGTATGTCTCAATTTGAAATTGTAATCAAGTAAAATGTGACAATATTGTTTGCTTGTTTCAGTTTGCCACATTTAATTCGTGCCGCTGACTCTTTCTATATATAGTTTTAAACAATTGTATGTGATATCATCTATCTAGTGTGTATGCTCAGTGCAATTTGGATGGGAGGCCTAATTTAACTAGAAAGCAAACTGTCTCAAATCCAGAAAAGGAAGCTGACTACCAAAGGGTGTGTTTGGAATTATCTTCTCTTTTTTGTTTTTGAAAATAGGTTTCAAAAATTTAATTTTAAAACTGTTTTTTTAGGAGAGATAAGTTTTTAAAACTTATTTGGATAATTGTTTTCCAAGTCGTTTTGGCATAGGAATATTCAATGCCCAATTACCCTTCTCCTTCCCCAAATACCCTTCTTCTTCCTCTACATATCGTGGCTTCTTCTTCCTTTACGCTTTTCTTCATCCACACTTTTCTCTATTCACCCAGCCGTTCTTTCTTTCTTTCCAAACTAGATTGCAAAAAAAATTAATAATTAATTGTTTGATAATGAAATTCACTAACTAGTTTGGATCTGAGGAGAGAGTTAAGAGTTGGCTTTATAGGTGGCTGCCGACAAAACCCTTCGAGTTGCTCGATGCCATTAGCTCCGGCAAAAGCGAGGTCTGTTTCCATCTCGGAGTCCTGCATACAAGAAAAGTCCAACAGCCCCCTTCTCCAGTGGATCTCTTCACAAGCAGCCACGAGCAAAAAGCCAGTTCAACTCGATGTGGATTTGTGGGGAAAGGAAAAGTTATATATATTAATATTTACAAAATTGCCATTGAATATCCTGGAGAAAACAAGGAAAACATCTTGAAAACATCTTTTAACAATTCTCTAATTTCTGGTTTCGAGAACAACATTTACAGAATTGTTTCCAAAACCATTCCCCTAAAAATCTTTCCAAACGCTTTTTCTTTGGTTTCAGAAATTTTGAAAACAGAAAACAAGGTTTTGAGAACCGTTTCAAACACGCCCAAACTTATTCTTAAATAATGTAGTGCACGCTTTTCAATCCAAGTAGTTTTTTTTTATTACAAAATCCAATCCAAGTAGTACGTGTTTTAATAAAATATTAGCCATCGAACCAGAAAAGGTGGAGGTTCAAAAAATCGGGTCTAACCATAGCCCAACCATAAGCTAATATTTTATTATATATGTGATTAATAATGAAAAAAAAATTATGTACATTATAATGTGCTAAAGTATAAATTTTTCTCGTAATATAAAAATTTAGATAGATAATAGTGGTAAATTAATTTAATAAACACCAAATATGTGTTATTAGAATTTTTGAGGGAAAAAAAAGAGAAAATTTCTAAGCAGTTGATCCGGGAAAACCAAGTCCGGTTTGAACGGTTCAACCAAAATCGGGAAAACCTTCCGGTCAAACCTTATTCACCTAAAGATTCATTTTTTAGGTTCTCAGTTATCCCAGTCGAACTGGTCGGTCCGATCCGGTTTTCACAACATTGATTTATTTCAAGTGTAGATAGGTTTTAGGCTTTCTTTGAAACCAATAAAATCAATAGTTTTTATTAAAAAAAGGAGAATTTTTTTTTTTGTTTTGCCGGAAATATAGATATTATCACTGATATGTAAGGGAGAATGGTGGATAGTCTTGGAGGGAGTATATAGTTACTCAACCCCACCTTTGAATTACATTCCTTAACCGCCACCCTAGCAAATCAGTGTGCGCTGCTCCGTTCGCTCTTCTCTTAATCTTAGAAAACTCTATTTGTTGGAAGTTAACTATCTTAAGCCTTATATCCTTTACAACAGTGTCAATTGTCCATGGTGCCTCCTATTAATCCTCGAATAAACTTCCATAATACTAGAAATTCTGTCTCAATATATACCTTAGGATATCCCTGGCTATAGCGGAAGTTAGCAGCCTCCTTGACAGCCTCTGCCTCTGCTTCCGAGATTGAGTCGGCATTGCTCTTCTTTGTGATCAACTCCACCAAAGACCCATTGGTGCTCCTGCCTAGCACCCCAATTCCGGTTCTGAAATCAGTGTTTCTCATACTTTGCATCACAGTTAAACTTAGTCCAGCCCTCCGCTGGCCTTGTCCATCTGTCCTCTACCCCTAACCCGAGACTAGGTCCTGCCGGCAGGTCTTGCTCACTCCTTCAAATATTCTACAAGGTAGCGTTGCTCTTTAGATCCATTCTTGTCTTTTTGTTTAGATTGCATCCCAGATTATTCACCATTCCTTAAAAACCTGGGAATCCCATTCTTGTTGGTCAGTAGCCTAGCGATGATCCAAACCATGTAGTTTCACTTGGGGAAAGAAAAACATCATATGCCATCCTCCTCCCATCCGAATTAAGTGTCATATTAATCTATCCTCAGCCCTGCAAAAAGGATGGATAGAATAATGCCATCCTCCTTCCTGCCAAAAAGACTTCTTACCAGGCCATCATTCCATCTCTCTTTCGTTGGATCTAGCAAATCCTGTACCAGGAACCTTCTCATAGGCTCTTTAGGGGGAGACAAAGGCTTGAAGTTATTTTCTCTCGGGATCCATTTGTTGCTCCAAGTGAGTATCTTCTTATTATTCTCAACATTCCATCAAAGTCCCTCCTTCAGCAATTCCTTTCCTCGCATCGCACTGCCTGAGAACCAAGAAGAATTGTACCCAAGTAGCTTTAGTAAAGTTAGTTCTAGGGTAATATTTACCTCTTAGCACTCGCACCCACGAAGTAGTTTCATTCTTTAGAATTCTTCAGCATTGTTTAGCAAGAAGAGCAATGCTAAAGGCCTCAGGGTCTCTGAAGCGATTCCTCCTTGTGCATTTGGTCTGCAAAGCTTCTCCCAACCTTCCCAGTGCATCCTCAACTTCTTTGTATCTCCCCAGAAAAACCTGTCCACTAGGCCATTCAGTTGGTCACAGAAGCTGGTAAGGAACTTAAATACCATCAATACATAGGAACGGATCGAAGATATAACGGATTTAATTAATATCTCCCTCCCAGCCTAAGATATCCTCCTTCGTAGCTTCTCCGAACATGACCGTGCCATTTGCATAGAACAGATGAGATAGGTAGGGACACCATTTGTTGAGGCACTAGCCCTTGATTTTCTATTCCCCCTCAATCTTGCTTCCAATCTTCTAGCCAATCCTTCCATTATTGAAATAAAAAAATAGGGAGACAGTGGATCTTCTATCTCTGACCTCTAGTGGGTTTAAAAACTTCCATTATTGAAATAAAAAGATAGGGAGACTGTGGATCTCCGTGACCTCTAGTGGGTTAAAAAAATGTTCTCGCACAACGGTAAAAAGGCTTTTTTTTCTCTTATTTTTTTATTTCCATCATTGTTGTCCCTGTGCTGTGCTTAGAAAATCATCGATCTTGTCCCTAAACTTTAGTGAAACCGGATATTGTTGAACATTTTACCTGCAGTCACGTGGCAGGTGGGGGACGCCGGAGACCAAATTTTTTTTTTTTCTTTTTGAAATTTTAATTAGACTCAGAGGAAACGACTTCAAGGTCACCGACATTAATGGTACCCTCTTTTTCAGGTCAAGAGTAAGATGTTGAGCCTTCATGATCGTCGTTTCCTCAAAGATGCTGCTAGTAACACCCTAGTCTCCCTCCTCCAGATGGTGATCCACCACCCCTTTATTGAACTCTTTTCTGTTAATTTTTTTTCTTTTATACTGTTAATTAGATCTGCAACTTTCGACACCATGCCACTGTGAGGCCGTTGCAGGAGCCGAGGACGTCCATGACGCCGTTGTTGTAGAGCGGGTGGTGGTTGAGTGGCGCGGCAGGGGCGGCGTCAAGGGCGTCATCCACGGTGGAGAGCGTCCAGTCATGGAGGATGAGGATGAGGTTGGATTTGGTGTGTAGGTACCGGTGGAGGTGGAGGCGGACGAAGTCGAGGTCGTCGATGAGGGCGCAGAGGTAACTGGAGACGCAGTAGAGGCGGAAGAGAGTCTTGACGGGGAGCTGGAGGAAGATGTAGGTGATGATTTCGTATGGGATTCTTGGTATCTCTTGATCCAATTTCGCAGAAGAGAGATTTGTCTTATTTCCTTCCTTTTTCAATTTTTGGCTCTTCAATTTTTGGAAAAAAAAAGAAGAAGAAAACTACTGTGAATGTGAAGAAGAGAAGATTTGTTTTATTTCCTTCCTTTTTTGGTTTTTGGCTCTACAATTTTGGGGGAAAAAAAAGAAAACTACTGTGAATGTGACTGTGACGAAGAGAGATTCATTACTATTTTTTTTAGGGAAAGAGATCCATTACCATTACTCTTACTCTCTTCCAAAATAAAAAATAATAAAAAAAATATTTAATTATGTGTTTCATTTCAGGTTACCGTAAACATTTTGGTCCAAGAATTTTTTATTTTAGAAGAATTTTTTAAGTCAAAGGGCCTGTTTAATTTTTCAGATTAAAAAATTAAATTAAAAAATCTTTCAAAATTAACCCAACAAAATTAATTTTTAAAAAAAAAAATAACAAAAGATTTGGCCTCCGGCGGGCTTCACCTGCCACATGTCTATTTTTGAAGGCATACTGGTGACTATAGATAAAATATACAACAACCCCTGGTTTTACCAAAGTTCAGGACAAGATCATCGATGATTTTCAAAGCACAGGGACAACAACGATGAAAAAAAAAAAAAAGGGACATAAAAAGCTTTTATACCTCACACAACTCATCACTAGCCTGATCCACCTCCTTACAAAGCCCCGCAGCTTCTACATTTCAAATAAATAATTCCATTCCAGCTTGTCATAAGCTTTGCTGACCTCTAGTTTTAACATCAATTCGTGCTTCTTGCTTCTGTGTCTTGCACGGAGGGAATGAAGAGCCTCATGACTGATAGTTATTGTCCTGGATACTACGGCCTGGGATAAAAGTAACCTCAACTTTCGAAATTACTTCCTTCGAGCATTTTTCAATCGGTTGGCAATGCATTTTGAGAAGCTTTTGCAGATGAAATTACAACAACTTATATAGACTGATATTGGTTGAGATCTTCGGGGCATTTGACATTAAGAATTAGCGAGATAAAAGTAGTGTTGAACTCCTTGAGTAGTCTCCCGGAATGGAAGAGACTCCTCACCGTTGTACCAAGTCTTCCTCAATTATACTCTTAACATTTTTCAAGAAAAGAGGTCACTGAAACCGTCCGAGCCAGGGGATTTCCCGAGTCCCATGGAAAATGCCGCCTCCTTGACTTCCTCTATTGTTAGTTCCACCAGCATGATATCAATCATATCATGAGTCACCAAAGAAAGAAGGAATTAAGTTGCTCGAATCCCCAGAGGGTTGTGAATCAGCAGATGTATATACTTCCTTAAATGCCTGACTATCTCTTCTTTTTATTGGAATTCATCCCTCAACCATGTTCCTTCACCTGTTCCTAGAGCAGATATCGGATTTCTGCTCCTCTGTAAATCAAAATTTTGTCAATATCATATTTTAAGATCCAATTAAAAAAAGATTCGATCAAACATCATATTGTATCAGGACAAACGTTCACTAGTTATATTCTTCATTTTTTTTTTAATAATGTAAAAGAAAAGCAAACTAATAAACTCTACTTGTACCTACTGGTAACAATACAGAAGAATTAAGGCAACGGCAAAGTGAAGACTAGATACCAAAGATGTTTGTTGAGAAGCAGGGTAAGGCACCGGTGGGGCGGTTTCTGAAAAAATTGTTAAGGGAGGGCCGAAATCGCTACTTTATTAAATTTATAGGGACTTAATTGGATTGATATGGAAAAAATAAGAATTTTTTTTTTTTGAGAAATATGGGAAAATAAGGATTTAAATAGAGGGGTATGAAAAAATAGAGAAATATTTTTTTAAAAAGTGACGAAACACGGACAAAACAGCATTGCACAACCACCAAGTCACCCCCGGTTTATATTATAACATTACTTACTATATATTTAAGATCTAATTGTAAATTAATGAAATAACTAATCGAAGACGATCAAACAATTAAATAACTCACTACCTACCGGCATTAATATATGTAAAAAAGAAAATAAAAGGAAAAAAAAAGCTTACTTGATAACTGATATTTTATGAGCAAACAGTTACTTGCAATTCATCGTGGTCGGGTTGGGAACGTCATGCTAGAAATGGATCTTTTGTTTGGCATTTATAAGATTATATGTTTGAGAACTTTCTCTTTTTTATCTGAGAACCGAAGAGGGGTCTGCCTTTTATATGGTTAGAAAATCTAAGTCATATATATTCATCTCTGTGTGTGGCTGCCGTTTCCATTCAGTCTACTTGATACTACTTGCTTTCAATTTCAAATATTATTTTTAACATATAGTCTGAAATATTACACTCTAAAAGGAAAAAAAAAATCTTAAAGATTGCTTTAGAAAGAAAACTTTCAAGGGCATGATTTTTTTTTGCTCTAAATCAAAAGAAAATATCTCAAGGAGTTGCACACAGATGGTTTTGATGGACTAGAGACTTTTGCACGAATCTTGAGTAAACGAATCTTGAGTAATCTTGTGAGTAATATATATACTCTTAAGGAAATCACTATAAATTGTTGTGTTTGTAATTGTGTGTTTGCTCTCTTCTTTTACTTTCAAACTTTGTGTAAATATTCAGAGTTCAGGTAAGAGCTTCTAACACGGATCCTCGAGAGAAAGTAGTTGTAGAAGCTAATTCACTCATCCTCTTTAACTATTTTGAGCCTAAGTTATTTTCAACAATTATTAAAGTTTCCACTGTTTTTTAAAACAACTGATTGAGAATAAAAACAATGTTCAACATATGATTTCAACTAATTATTTATTTACATAACATTATTTTTTAAAAAATTTTCTTGTAATTATGTGTTCACACATTATCAAATTCATCCGTCTTATTATAACATGTATCCACAACAAAACTGATCTGTCTTATCAGCCAGATATTGAAGGACAATTTTTAAAGTATACAAGCAAGCATGGGGTTCATATTTTTTTTTTTTTAGAGCAAAGCTAAGTGGGTAAAGCATTATTGTGTGTGCACACTGCATAGTATAGTATTCGGCCTTACCAAAGTCACCATAGTTTTGTGTTGTAATGAGTGTGCTTTACATTTGTAAAAAAAAAAAGCGACAAAGCACTGGGTTAGCTTGGTCTGTAGGAAACCTTAAAGGAGGAAAAAGATCAAAGCAAAAGACGGTTCTTAACTTTATTCGATCTGTTGAAACTCAAGCAATCCCTAGACTTTATTCGAGCTGTATTGCATGATGCAGAAGAGAGACAAGCCGGAGAAGCATCTGTGAAGATTTGGCTGCAAAAAGCTGAAATTCAGAAGCAATGTAAGCAGATGAGGCTGAGGATGGGAAAAAGTAAGACTAAATATTCAAAAACGTTTGTTGAGAAGCAATGTAAAGGGAATAGAAAAAAAGAGCACCACAGATTTAATAAATGTACCAGAAGTGAAGCAAATTAACATGATTTGATATATGCATGCCCTAGAAAGATTAAAGGGAACAGGGGAAAAAAAAGAATGAAGAACCAATTATGGGTAAGGAATCAATCGGGTTCATATTTTTAGTGGCTTAAGTAAAGCATCAGATTTCATGTACGGGGAGAAAGTAAAGAGCACTAGATACCCAGAAAACGTTTGTTGGGAGGCAAAGTAAGGCATCGGCATTAATTGTGTAAGGGGCAAAGCAATGCCATTATTCTCTCCATTTCACATGGAAGGAAGTATCATATATACAAAGACGGAAAGAAGGTTTGTTTCAATACCAAATTAACACCTGCAAATTCTACGAGAGGCCACTAACAAACAAGCCAAATTAACATCTGCAAAATTCTACGAGAGGCCACTAACAAACAAACCAAATTAACTACACTTCTTTGGTTCTCTATCGGGTGGAAGAGTCATTAAAAGCAAAAGATATGGGTGAAATCATTCTTACATTTGCACTGGAGGAGACACTGAAGAAGGTGGGTTCGCTTGCTGTTGAAGGTATCCGACTTGCATGGGGATTCAAGGGGCAGCTGCAGAAACTCAAGCAATCCTCGGAAATCATTCGAGCTGTTTTGCATGATGCAGAAGAGAGACAAGACAAAGATGCATCTGTGAAGATTTGGCTGCAAAAGCTTCGAAAGGTAGCATATGAGGCTGAGGATGTGTTGGATGAGTTTGGCTATGAGGTTCTC